>JAEIGM010000607.1:0-17319 GCA_018903735.1 Drosophila cardini
ATTTTCATTTTTATCGACTCTGCATCAAAATAATCTTGATTTCGTCAATTTAAAATTTTTCATTTATTTTTTGTTTTTGCATTTTCTGGCGTTTCTAGAGGTCTTAGAGGATTTTAGACCTTATTTTCGAATCCTCACATTTCGGGCCTTGATCTTAGCTATCTCTGTCAAAACTCAACCGATTTTGAATCGGAATACCATTTAATTCAATAATTTTCATTTATATCGACTCTGCATCAAAATAATCTTGATTTCGTAAATTTAAAATTTTTTCATTTATTTTTTGTTTTTGCATTTTCTGGCGTTTCTAGAGGTCTTAGAGGATTTTAGACGTTATTTTCGAATCCTCACATTTCGGGCCTTGATCTTGGCTATCTCTGTCAAAACTTAACCGATTTTGAATCGGAATACCATTTAATTCAATAATTTTCATTTATATCGACTCTGCATCAAAATAATCTTGATTTCGTCAATTTAAAATTTTTTCATTTATTTTTTGTTTTTGCATTTTCTGGCGTTTCTAGAGGTCTTAGAGGATTTTAGACGTTATTTTCGAATCCTCACATTTCGGGCCTTGATCTTGGCTATCTCTGTCAAAACTTAACCGATTTTGAATCGGAATACCATTTAATTCAATAATTTTCATTTATATCGACTCTGCATCAAAATAATCTTGATTTCGTCAATTTAAAATTTTTTCATTTATTTTTTGTTTTTGCATTTTCTGGCGTTTCTAGAGGTCTTAGACGATTTTAGACGTTATTTTCGAATCCTCACATTTCGGGCCTTGATCTTAGCTATCTCTGTCAAAACTCAACCGATTTTGAATCGGAATACCATTTAATTCAATAATTTTCATTTATATCGACTCTGCATCAAAATAATCTTGATTTCGTCAATTTAAAATTTTTTCATTTATTTTTTGTTTTTGCATTTTCTGGCGTTTCTAGAGGTCTTAGAGGATTTTAGACGTTATTTTCGAATCCTCACATTTCGGGCCTTGATCTTAGCTATCTCTGTCAAAACTCAACCGATTTTGAATCGGAATACCATTTAATTCAATAATTTTCATTTATATCGACTCTGCATCAAAATAATCTTGATTTCGTCAATTTAAAATTTTTTCATTTATTTTTTGTTTTTGCATTTTCTGGCGTTTCTAGAGGTCTTAGACGATTTTAGACGTTATTTTCGAATCCTCACATTTCGGGCCTTGATCTTAGCTATCTCTGTCAAAACTCAACCGATTTTGAATCGGAATACCATTTAATTCAATAATTTTCATTTATATCGACTCTGCATCAAAATAATCTTGATTTCGTCAATTTAAAATTTTTTCATTTATTTTTTGTTTTTGCATTTTCTGGCGTTTCTAGAGGTCTTAGAGGATTTTAGACCTTATTTTCGAATCCTCACATTTCGGGCCTTGATCTTAGCTATCTCTGTCAAAACTCAACCGATTTTGAATCGGAATACCATTTAATTCAATAATTTTCATTTATATCGACTCTGCATCAAAATAATCTTGATTTCGTCAATTTAAAATTTTTTCATTTATTTTTTGTTTTTGCATTTTCTGGCGTTTCTAGAGGTCTTAGAGGATTTTAGACGTTATTTTCGAATCCTCACATTTCGGGCCTTGATCTTAGCTATCTCTGTCAAAACTCAACCGATTTTGAATCGGAATACCATTTAATTCAATAATTTTCATTTATATCGACTCTGCAACAAAATAATCTTGATTTCGTCAATTTAAAATTTTTTCATTTATTTTTTGTTTTTGCATTTTCTGGCGTTTCTAGAGGTCTTAGAGGATTTTAGACGTTATTTTCGAATCCTCACATTTCGGGCCTTGATCTTAGCTATCTCTGTCAAAACTCAACCGATTTTGAATCGGAATACCATTTAATTCAATAATTTTCATTTATATCGACTCTGCAACAAAATAATCTTGATTTCGTCAATTTAAAATTTTTTCATTTATTTTTTGTTTTTGCATTTTCTGGCGTTTCTAGAGGTCTTAGAGGATTTTAGACCTTATTTTCGAATCCTCACATTTCGGGCCTTGATCTTAGCTATCTCTGTCAAAACTCAACCGATTTTGAATCGGAATACCATTTAATTCAATAATTTTCATTTATATCGACTCTGCATCAAAATAATCTTGATTTCGTAAATTTAAAATTTTTTCATTTATTTTTTGTTTTTGCATTTTCTGGCGTTTCTAGAGGTCTTAGAGGATTTTAGACGTTATTTTCGAATCCTCACATTTCGGGCCTTGATCTTGGCTATCTCTGTCAAAACTTAACCGATTTTGAATCGGAATACCATTTAATTCAATAATTTTCATTTATATCGACTCTGCATCAAAATAATCTTGATTTCGTCAATTTAAAATTTTTTCATTTATTTTTTGTTTTTGCATTTTCTGGCGTTTCTAGAGGTCTTAGAGGATTTTAGACGTTATTTTCGAATCCTCACATTTCGGGCCTTGATCTTAGCTATCTCTGTCAAAACTCAACCGATTTTGAATCGGAATACCATTTAATTCAATAATTTTCATTTATATCGACTCTGCATCAAAATAATCTTGATTTCGTCAATTTAAAATTTTTTCATTTATTTTTTGTTTTTGCATTTTCTGGCGTTTCTAGAGGTCTTAGACGATTTTAGACGTTATTTTCGAATCCTCACATTTCGGGCCTTGATCTTAGCTATCTCTGTCAAAACTCAACCGATTTTGAATCGGAATACCATTTAATTCAATAATTTTCATTTATATCGACTCTGCATCAAAATAATCTTGATTTCGTCAATTTAAAATTTTTTCATTTATTTTTTGTTTTTGCATTTTCTGGCGTTTCTAGAGGTCTTAGAGGATTTTAGACGTTATTTTCGAATCCTCACATTTCGGGCCTTGATCTTAGCTATCTCTGTCAAAACTCAACCGATTTTGAATCGGAATACCATTTAATTCAATAATTTTCATTTATATCGACTCTGCATCAAAATAATCTTGATTTCGTCAATTTAAAATTTTTTCATTTATTTTTTGTTTTTGCATTTTCTGGCGTTTCTAGAGGTCTTAGAGGATTTTAGACGTTATTTTCGAATCCTCACATTTCGGGCCTTGATCTTAGCTATCTCTGTCAAAACTCAACCGATTTTGAATCGGAATACCATTTAATTCAATAATTTTCATTTATATCGACTCTGCATCAAAATAATCTTGATTTCGTCAATTTAAAATTTTTTCATTTATTTTTTGTTTTTGCATTTTCTGGCGTTTCTAGAGGTCTTAGAGGATTTTAGACGTTATTTTCGAATCCTCACATTTCGGGCCTTGATCTTGGCTATCTCTGTCAAAACTCAACCGATTTTGAATCGGAATACCATTTAATTCAATAATTTTCATTTATATCGACTCTGCACAAAATAATCTTGATTTCGTCAATTTAAAATTTTTTCATTTATTTTTTGTTTTTGCATTTTCTGGCGTTTCTAGAGGTCTTA
Source organism: Drosophila cardini (assembly GCA_018903735.1). Classification (NCBI taxonomy): domain Eukaryota; kingdom Metazoa; phylum Arthropoda; class Insecta; order Diptera; family Drosophilidae; genus Drosophila; species Drosophila cardini. The sequence goes on from JAEIGM010000607.1 coordinate 3,514, forward strand.
GAGGATTTTAGACGTTATTTTCGAATCCTCACATTTCGGGCCTTGATCTTAGCTATCTCTGTCAAAACTCAACCGATTTTGAATCGGAATACCATTTAATTCAATAATTTTCATTTATATCGACTCTGCATCAAAATAATCTTGATTTCGTCAATTTAAAATTTTTTCATTTATTTTTTGTTTTTGCATTTTCTGGCGTTTCTAGAGGTCTTAGAGGATTTTAGACGTTATTTTCGAATCCTCACATTTCGGGCCTTGATCTTAGCTATCTCTGTCAAAACTCAACCGATTTTGAATCGGAATACCATTTAATTCAATAATTTTCATTTATATCGACTCTGCATCAAAATAATCTTGATTTCGTCAATTTAAAATTTTTCATTTATTTTTTGTTTTTGCATTTTCTGGCGTTTCTAGAGGTCTTAGAGGATTTTAGACCTTATTTTCGAATCCTCACATTTCGGGCCTTGATCTTAGCTATCTCTGTCAAAACTCAACCGATTTTGAATCGGAATACCATTTAATTCAATAATTTTCATTTATATCGACTCTGCATCAAAATAATCTTGATTTCGTCAATTTAAAATTTTTTCATTTATTTTTTGTTTTTGCATTTTCTGGCGTTTCTAGAGGTCTTAGAGGATTTTAGACGTTATTTTCGAATCCTCACATTTCGGGCCTTGATCTTAGCTATCTCTGTCAAAACTCAACCGATTTTGAATCGGAATACCATTTAATTCAATAATTTTCATTTATATCGACTCTGCATCAAAATAATCTTGATTTCGTCAATTTAAAATTTTTTCATTTATTTTTTGTTTTTGCATTTTCTGGCGTTTCTAGAGGTCTTAGAGGATTTTAGACGTTATTTTCGAATCCTCACATTTCGGGCCTTGATCTTAGCTATCTCTGTCAAAACTCAACCGATTTTGAATCGGAATACCATTTAATTCAATAATTTTCATTTATATCGACTCTGCATCAAAATAATCTTGATTTCGTCAATTTAAAATTTTTTCATTTATTTTTTGTTTTTGCATTTTCTGGCGTTTCTAGAGGTCTTAGAGGATTTTAGACGTTATTTTCGAATCCTCACATTTCGGGCCTTGATCTTAGCTATCTCTGTCAAAACTCAACCGATTTTGAATCGGAATACCATTTAATTCAATAATTTTCATTTATATCGACTCTGCATCAAAATAATCTTGATTTCGTCAATTTAAAATTTTTTCATTTATTTTTTGTTTTTGCATTTTCTGGCGTTTCTAGAGGTCTTAGAGGATTTTAGACCTTATTTTCGAATCCTCACATTTCGGGCCTTGATCTTAGCTATCTCTGTCAAAACTCAACCGATTTTGAATCGGAATACCATTTAATTCAATAATTTTCATTTATATCGACTCTGCATCAAAATAATCTTGATTTCGTCATTTTAAAATTTTTTCATTTATTTTTTGTTTTTGCATTTTCTGGCGTTTCTAGAGGTCTTAGAGGATTTTAGACGTTATTTTCGAATCCTCACATTTCGGGCCTTGATCTTAGCTATCTCTGTCAAAACTTAACCGATTTTGAATCGGAATACCATTTAATTCAATAATTTTCATTTATATCGACTCTGCAACAAAATAATCTTGATTTCGTCAATTTAAAATTTTTTCATTTATTTTTTGTTTTTGCATTTTCGAATCCTCACATTTCGGGTCTTGATCTTAGCTATCTCTGTCAAAACTCAACCGATTTTGAATCGGAATACCATTTAATTCAATAATTTTCATTTATATCGACTCTGCATCAAAATAATCTTGATTTCGTAAATTTAAAATTTTTTCATTTATTTTTTGTTTTTGCATTTTCTGGCGTTTCTAGAGGTCTTAGAGGATTTTAGACGTTATTTTCGAATCCTCACATTTCGGGCCTTGATCTTGGCTATCTCTGTCAAAACTCAACCGATTTTGAATCGGAATACCATTTAATTCAATAATTTTCATTTATATCGACTCTGCATCAAAATAATCTTGATTTCGTCAATTTAAAATTTTTTCATTTATTTTTTGTTTTTGCATTTTCTGGCGTTTCTAGAGGTCTTAGAGGATTTTAGACCTTATTTTCGAATCCTCACATTTCAGGCCTTGATCTTAGCTATCTCTGTCAAAACTCAACCGATTTTGAATCGGAATACCATTTAATTCAATAATTTTCATTTATATCGACTCTGCATCAAAATAATCTTGATTTCGTCAATTTAAAATTTTTTCATTTATTTTTTGTTTTTGCATTTTCTGGCGTTTCTAGAGGTCTTAGAGGATTTTAGACGTTATTTTCGAATCCTCACATTTCGGGCCTTGATCTTAGCTATCTCTGTCAAAACTCAACCGATTTTGAATCGGAATACCATTTAATTCAATAATTTTCATTTATATAGACTCTGCATCAAAATAATCTTGATTTCGTCAATTTAAAATTTTTTCATTTATTTTTTGTTTTTGCATTTTCTGGCGTTTCTAGAGGTCTTAGAGGATTTTAGACCTTATTTTCGAATCCTCACATTTCGGGCCTTGATCTTAGCTATCTCTGTCAAAACTCAACCGATTTTGAATCGGAATACCATTTAATTCAATAATTTTCATTAATATCGACTCTGCATCAAAATAATCTTGATTTCGTCAATTTAAAATTTTTTCATTTATTTTTTGTTTTTGCATTTTCTGGCGTTTCTAGAGGTCTTAGAGGATTTTAGACGTTATTTTCGAATCCTCACATTTCGGGCCTTGATCTTAGCTATCTCTGTCAAAACTCAACCGATTTTGAATCGGAATACCATTTAATTCAATAATTTTCATTTATATCGACTCTGCATCAAAATAATCTTGATTTCGTCAATTTAAAATTTTTTCATTTATTTTTTGTTTTTGCATTTTCTGGCGTTTCTAGAGGTCTTAGACGATTTTAGACGTTATTTTCGAATCCTCACATTTCGGGCCTTGATCTTAGCTATCTCTGTCAAAACTCAACCGATTTTGAATCGGAATACCATTTAATTCAATAATTTTCATTTATATCGACTCTGCATCAAAATAATCTTGATTTCGTCAATTTAAAATTTTTTCATTTATTTTTTGTTTTTGCATTTTCTGGCGTTTCTAGAGGTCTTAGAGGATTTTAGACCTTATTTTCGAATCCTCACATTTCGGGCCTTGATCTTAGCTATCTCTGTTAAAACTCAACCGATTTTGAATCGGAATACCATTTAATTCAATAATTTTCATTTATATCGACTCTGCATCAAAATAATCTTGATTTCGTCAATTTAAAATTTTTTCATTTATTTTTTGTTTTTGCATTTTCTGGCGTTTCTAGAGGTCTTAGAGGATTTTAGACCTTATTTTCGAATCCTCACATTTCGGGCCTTGATCTTAGCTATCTCTGTTAAAACTCAACCGATTTTGAATCGGAATACCGTTTAATTCAATAATTTTCATTTATATCGACTCTGCATCAAAATAATCTTGATTTCGTCAATTTAAAATTTTTTCATTTATTTTTTGTTTTTGCATTTTCTGGCGTTTCTAGAGGTCTTAGAGGATTTTAGACCTTATTTTCGAATCCTCACATTTCGGGCCTTGATCTTAGCTATCTCTGTCAAAACTCAACCGATTTTGAATCGGAATACCATTTAATTCAATAATTTTCATTTATATCGACTCTGCATCAAAATAATCTTGATTTCGTCAATTTAAAATTTTTTCATTTATTTTTTGTTTTTGCATTTTCTGGCGTTTCTAGAGGTCTTAGAGGATTTTAGACGTTATTTTCGAATCCTCACATTTCGGGCCTTGATCTTAGCTATCTCTGTCAAAACTCAACCGATTTTGAATCGGAATACCATTTAATTCAATAATTTTCATTTATATCGACTCTGCATCAAAATAATCTTGATTTCGTCAATTTAAAATTTTTTCATTTATTTTTTGTTTTTGCATTTTCTGGCGTTTCTAGAGGTCTTAGAGGATTTTAGACGTTATTTTCGAATCCTCACATTTCGGGCCTTGATCTTAGCTATCTCTGTCAAAACTCAACCGATTTTGAATCGGAATACCATTTAATTCAATAATTTTCATTTATATCGACTCTGCATCAAAATAATCTTGATTTCGTCAATTTAAAATTTTTTCATTTATTTTTTGTTTTTGCATTTTCTGGCGTTTCTAGAGGTCTTAGACGATTTTAGACGTTATTTTCGAATCCTCACATTTCGGGCCTTGATCTTAGCTATCTCTGTCAAAACTCAACCGATTTTGAATCGGAATACCATTTAATTCAATAATTTTCATTTATATCGACTCTGCATCAAAATAATCTTGATTTCGTCAATTTAAAATTTTTTCATTTATTTTTTGTTTTTGCATTTTCTGGCGTTTCTAGAGGTCTTAGAGGATTTTAGACGTTATTTTCGAATCCTCACATTTCGGGCCTTGATCTTAGCTATCTCTGTCAAAACTCAACCGATTTTGAATCGGAATACCATTTAATTCAATAATTTTCATTTATATCGACTCTGCATCAAAATAATCTTGATTTCGTCAATTTAAAATTTTTTCATTTATTTTTTGTTTTTGCATTTTCTGGCGTTTCTAGAGGTCTTAGAGGATTTTAGACGTTATTTTCGAATCCTCACATTTCGGGCCTTGATCTTAGCTATCTCTGTCAAAACTCAACCGATTTTGAATCGGAATACCATTTAATTCAATAATTTTCATTTATATCGACTCTGCATCAAAATAATCTTGATTTCGTCAATTTAAAATTTTTTCATTTATTTTTTGTTTTTGCATTTTCTGGCGTTTCTAGAGGTCTTAGAGGATTTTAGACGTTATTTTCGAATCCTCACATTTCGGGCCTTGATCTTAGCTATCTCTGTCAAAACTCAACCGATTTTGAATCGGAATACCATTTAATTCAATAATTTTCATTTATATCGACTCTGCATCAAAATAATCTTGATTTCGTCAATTTAAAATTTTTTCATTTATTTTTTGTTTTTGCATTTTCTGGCGTTTCTAGAGGTCTTAGACGATTTTAGACGTTATTTTCGAATCCTCACATTTCGGGCCTTGATCTTAGCTATCTCTGTCAAAACTCAACCGATTTTGAATCGGAATACCATTTAATTCAATAATTTTCATTTATATCGACTCTGCATCAAAATAATCTTGATTTCGTCAATTTAAAATTTTTTCATTTATTTTTTGTTTTTGCATTTTCTGGCGTTTCTAGAGGTCTTAGAGGATTTTAGACGTTATTTTCGAATCCTCACATTTCGGGCCTTGATCTTAGCTATCTCTGTCAAAACTCAACCGATTTTGAATCGGAATACCATTTAATTCAATAATTTTCATTTATATCGACTCTGCATCAAAATAATCTTGATTTCGTCAATTTAAAATTTTTTCATTTATTTTTTGTTTTTGCATTTTCTGGCGTTTCTAGAGGTCTTAGAGGATTTTAGACGTTATTTTCGAATCCTCACATTTCGGGCCTTGATCTTAGCTATCTCTGTCAAAACTCAACCGATTTTGAATCGGAATACCATTTAATTCAATAATTTTCATTTATATCGACTCTGCATCAAAATAATCTTGATTTCGTCAATTTAAAATTTTTTCATTTATTTTTTGTTTTTGCATTTTCTGGCGTTTCTAGAGGTCTTAGACGATTTTAGACGTTATTTTCGAATCCTCACATTTCGGGCCTTGATCTTAGCTATCTCTGTCAAAACTCAACCGATTTTGAATCGGAATACCATTTAATTCAATAATTTTCATTTATATCGACTCTGCATCAAAATAATCTTGATTTCGTCAATTTAAAATTTTTTCATTTAATTTTTTGTTTTTGCATTTTCTGGCGTTTCTAGAGGTCTTAGAGGATTTTAGACGTTATTTTCGAATCCTCACATTTCGGGCCTTGATCTTAGCTATCTCTGTCAAAACTCAACCGATTTTGAATCGGAATACCATTTAATTCAATAATTTTCATTTATATCGACTCTGCATCAAAATAATCTTGATTTCGTCAATTTAAAATTTTTTCATTTATTTTTTGTTTTTGCATTTTCTGGCGTTTCTAGAGGTCTTAGACGATTTTAGACGTTATTTTCGAATCCTCACATTTCGGGCCTTGATCTTAGCTATCTCTGTCAAAACTCAACCGATTTTGAATCGGAATACCATTTAATTCAATAATTTTCATTTATATCGACTCTGCATCAAAATAATCTTGATTTCGTCAATTTAAAATTTTTTCATTTATTTTTTGTTTTTGCATTTTCTGGCGTTTCTAGAGGTCTTAGAGGATTTTAGACGTTATTTTCGAATCCTCACATTTCGGGCCTTGATCTTAGCTATCTCTGTCAAAACTCAACCGATTTTGAATCGGAATACCATTTAATTCAATAATTTTCATTTATATCGACTCTGCATCAAAATAATCTTGATTTCGTCAATTTAAAATTTTTTCATTTAATTTTTTGTTTTTGCATTTTCTGGCGTTTCTAGAGGTCTTAGACGATTTTAGACGTTATTTTCGAATCCTCACATTTCGGGCCTTGATCTTAGCTATCTCTGTCAAAACTCAACCGATTTTGAATCGGAATACCATTTAATTCAATAATTTTCATTTATATCGACTCTGCATCAAAATAATCTTGATTTCGTCAATTTAAAATTTTTTCATTTATTTTTTGTTTTTGCATTTTCTGGCGTTTCTAGAGGTCTTAGAGGATTTTAGACGTTATTTTCGAATCCTCACATTTCGGGCCTTGATCTTAGCTATCTCTGTCAAAACTCAACCGATTTTGAATCGGAATACCATTTAATTCAATAATTTTCATTTATATCGACTCTGCATCAAAATAATCTTGATTTCGTCAATTTAAAATTTTTTCATTTATTTTTTGTTTTTGCATTTTCTGGCGTTTCTAGAGGTCTTAGAGGATTTTAGACGTTATTTTCGAATCCTCACATTTCGGGCCTTGATCTTAGCTATCTCTGTCAAAACTCAACCGATTTTGAATCGGAATACCATTTAATTCAATAATTTTCATTTATATCGACTCTGCATCAAAAAAATCTTGATTTCGTCAATTTAAAATTTTTTCATTTATTTTTTGTTTTTGCATTTTCTGGCGTTTCTAGAGGTCTTAGAGGATTTTAGACCTTATTTTCGAATCCTCACATTTCGGGCCTTGATCTTAGCTATCTCTGTCAAAACTCAACCGATTTTGAATCGGAATACCATTTAATTCAATAATTTTCATTTATATCGACTCTGCATCAAAATAATCTTGATTTCGTCAATTTAAAATTTTTTCATTTATTTTTTGTTTTTGCATTTTCTGGCGTTTCTAGAGGTCTTAGAGGATTTTAGACGTTATTTTCGAATCCTCACATTTCAGGCCTTGATCTTAGCTATCTCTGTCAAAACTCAACCGATTTTGAATCGGAATACCATTTAATTCAATAATTTTCATTTATATCGACTCTGCATCAAAATAATCTTGATTTCGTCAATTTAAAATTTTTTTCATTTATTTTTTGTTTTTGCATTTTCTGGCGTTTCTAGAGGTCTTAGACGATTTTAGACGTTATTTTCGAATCCTCACATTTCGGGCCTTGATCTTAGCTATCTCTGTCAAAACTCAACCGATTTTGAATCGGAATACCATTTAATTCAATAATTTTCATTTATATCGACTCTGCATCAAAATAATCTTGATTTCGTCAATTTAAAATTTTTTCATTTAATTTTTTGTTTTTGCATTTTCTGGCGTTTCTAGAGGTCTTAGAGGATTTTAGACGTTATTTTCGAATCCTCACATTTCGGGCCTTGATCTTAGCTATCTCTGTCAAAACTCAACCGATTTTGAATCGGAATACCATTTAATTCAATAATTTTCATTTATATCGACTCTGCATCAAAATAATCTTGATTTCGTCAATTTAAAATTTTTTCATTTATTTTTTGTTTTTGCATTTTCTGGCGTTTCTAGAGGTCTTAGAGGATTTTAGACGTTATTTTCGAATCCTCACATTTCGGGCCTTGATCTTAGCTATCTCTGTCAAAACTCAACCGATTTTGAATCGGAATACCGTTTAATTCAATAATTTTCATTTATATCGACTCTGCATCAAAATAATCTTGATTTCGTCAATTTAAAATTTTTTCATTTATTTTTTGTTTTTGCATTTTCTGGCGTTTCTAGAGGTCTTAGAGGATTTTAGACGTTATTTTCGAATCCTCACATTTCGGGCCTTGATCTTAGCTATCTCTGTCAAAACTCAACCGATTTTGAATCGGAATACCATTTAATTCAATAATTTTCATTTATATCGACTCTGCATCAAAATAATCTTGATTTCGTCAATTTAAAATTTTTTCATTTATTTTTTGTTTTTGCATTTTCTGGCGTTTCTAGAGGTCTTAGAGGATTTTAGACGTTATTTTCGAATCCTCACATTTCGGGCCTTGATCTTAGCTATCTCTGTCAAAACTCAACCGATTTTGAATCGGAATACCATTTAATTCAATAATTTTCATTTATATCGACTCTGCATCAAAATAATCTTGATTTCGTCAATTTAAAATTTTTTCATTTATTTTTTGTTTTTGCATTTTTTGGCGTTTCTAGAGGTCTTAGACGATTTTAGACGTTATTTTCGAATCCTCACATTTCGGGCCTTGATCTTAGCTATCTCTGTCAAAACTCAACCGATTTTGAATCGGAATACCATTTAATTCAATAATTTTCATTTATATCGACTCTGCATCAAAATAATCTTGATTTCGTCAATTTACAATTTTTTCATTTAATTTTTTGTTTTTGCATTTTCTGGCGTTTCTAGAGGTCTTAGAGGATTTTAGACGTTATTTTCGAATCCTCACATTTCAGGCCTTGATCTTAGCTATCTCTGTCAAAACTCAACCGATTTTGAATCGGAATACCATTTAATTCAATAATTTTCATTTATATCGACTCTGCATCAAAATAATCTTGATTTCGTCAATTTAAAATTTTTTCATTTATTTTTTGTTTTTGCATTTTCTGGCGTTTCTAGAGGTCTTAGAGGATTTTAGACCTTATTTTCGAATCCTCACATTTCGGGCCTTGATCTTAGCTATCTCTGTCAAAACTCAACCGATTTTGAATCGGAATACCGTTTAATTCAATAATTTTCATTTATATCGACTCTGCATCAAAATAATCTTGATTTCGTCAATTTAAAATTTTTTCATTTATTTTTTGTTTTTGCATTTTCTGGCGTTTCAAGAGGTCTTAGAGGATTTTAGACGTTATTTTCGAATCCTCACATTTCAGGCCTTGATCTTAGCTATCTCTGTCAAAACTCAACCGATTTTGAATCGGAATACCATTTAATTCAATAATTTTCATTTATATCGACTCTGCATCAAAATAATCTTGATTTCGTCAATTTAAAATTTTTTCATTAATTTTTTGTTTTTGCATTTTCTGGCGTTTCTAGAGGTCTTAGACGATTTTAGACGTTATTTTCGAATCCTCACATTTCGGGCCTTGATCTTAGCTATCTCTGTCAAAACTCAACCGATTTTGAATCGGAATACCATTTAATTCAATAATTTTCATTTATATCGACTCTGCATCAAAATAATCTTGATTTCGTCAATTTACAATTTTTTCATTTAATTTTTTGTTTTTGCATTTTCTGGCGTTTCTAGAGGTCTTAGAGGATTTTAGACGTTATTTTCGAATCCTCACATTTCGGGCCTTGATCTTAGCTATCTCTGTCAAAACTCAACCGATTTTGAATCGAAATACCGTTTAATTCAATAATTTTCATTAATATCGACTCTGCATCAAAATAATCTTGATTTCGTCAATTTAAAATTTTTTCATTTATTTTTTGTTTTTGCATTTTCTGGCGTTTCTAGAGGTCTTAGACGATTTTAGACGTTATTTTCGAATCCTCACATTTCGGGCCTTGATCTTAGCTATCTCTGTCAAAACTCAACCGATTTTGAATCAGAATACCATTTAATTCAATAATTTTCATTTATATCGACTCTGCATCAAAATAATCTTGATTTCGTCAATTTAAAATTTTTTCATTTAATTTTTTGTTTTTGCATTTTCTGGCGTTTCTAGAGGTCTTAGAGGATTTTAGACGTTATTTTCGAATCCTCACATTTCGGGCCTTGATCTTAGCTATCTCTGTCAAAACTCAACCGATTTTGAATCGGAATACCATTTAATTCAATAATTTTCATTTATATCGACTCTGCATCAAGATAATCTTGATTTCGTCAATTTAAAATTTTTTCATTTATTTTTTGTTTTTGCATTTTCTGGCGTTTCTAGAGGTCTTAGAGGATTTTAGACGTTATTTTCGAATCCTCACATTTCGGGCCTTGATCTTAGCTATCTCTGTCAAAACTCAACCGATTTTGAATCGGAATACCGTTTAATTCAATAATTTTCATTTATATCGACTCTGCATCAAAATAATCTTGATTTCGTCAATTTAAAATTTTTTCATTTATTTTTTGTTTTTGCATTTTCTGGCGTTTCTAGAGGTCTTAGACGATTTTAGACGTTATTTTCGAATCCTCACATTTCGGGCCTTGATCTTAGCTATCTCTGTCAAAACTCAACCGATTTTGAATCGGAATACCATTTAATTCAATAATTTTCATTTATATCGACTCTGCATCAAGATAATCTTGATTTCGTCAATTTAAAATTTTTTTCATTTATTTTTTGTTTTTGAATTTTCTGGCGTTTCTAGAGGTCTTAGAGGATTTTAGACGTTATTTTCGAATCCTCACATTTCAGGCCTTGATCTTGGCTATCTCTGTCAAAACTCAACCGATTTTGAATCGGAATACCATTTAATTCAATAATTTTCATTTATATCGACTCTGCATCAAAATAATCTTGATTTCGTCAATTTAAAATTTTTTTCATTTATTTTTTGTTTTTGCATTTTCTGGCGTTTCTAGAGGTCTTAGAGGATTTTAGACGTTATTTTCGAATCCTCACATTTCGGGCCTTGATCTTAGCTATCTCTGTCAAAACTCAACCGATTTTGAATCGGAATACCATTTAATTCAATAATTTTCATTTATATCGACTCTGCAACAAAATAATCTTGATTTCGTCAATTTAAAATTTTTTCATTTATTTTTTGTTTTTGCATTTTCTGGCGTTTCTAGAGGTCTTAGAGGATTTTAGACGTTATTTTCGAATCCTCACATTTCGGGCCTTGATCTTAGCTATCTCTGTCAAAACTCAACCGATTTTGAATCGGAATACCATTTAATTCAATAATTTTCATTTATATCGACTCTGCATCAAAATAATCTTGATTTCGTCAATTTAAAATTTTTTCATTTATTTTTTGTTTTTGCATTTTCTGGCGTTTCTAGAGGTCTTAGAGGATTTTAGACGTTATTTTCGAATCCTCACATTTCGGGCCTTGATCTTAGCTATCTCTGTCAAAACTCAACCGATTTTGAATCGGAATACCATTTAATTCAATAATTTTCATTTATATCGACTCTGCATCAAAATAATCTTGATTTCGTCAATTTAAAAATTTTTTCATTTATTTTTTGTTTTTGCATTTTCTGGCGTTTCTAGAGGTCTTAGAGGATTTTAGACCTTATTTTCGAATCCTCACATTTCGGGCCTTGATCTTAGCTATCTCTGTCAAAACTCAACCGATTTTGAATCGGAATACCATTTAATTCAATAATTTTCATTTATATCGACTCTGCATCAAAATAATCTTGATTTCGTCAATTTAAAATTTTTTTATTTATTTTTTGTTTTTGCATTTTCTGGCGTTTCTAGAGGTCTTAGAGGATTTTAGACGTTATTTTCGAATCCTCACATTTCGGGCCTTGATCTTAGCTATCTCTGTCAAAACTCAACCGATTTTGAATCGGAATACCATTTAATTCAATAATTTTCATTTATATCGACTCTGCATCAAAATAATCTTGATTTCGTCAATTTAAAATTTTTTTCATTTATTTTTTGTTTTTGCATTTTCTGGCGTTTCTAGAGGTCTTAGAGGATTTTAGACGTTATTTTCGAATCCTCACATTTCGGGCCTTGATCTTAGCTATCTCTGTCAAAACTCAACCGATTTTGAATCAGAATACCATTTAATTCAATAATTTTCATTTATATCGACTCTGCATCAAAATAATCTTGATTTCGTCAATTTAAAATTTTTTCATTTATTTTTTGTTTTTGTATTTTCTGGCGTTTCTAGAGGTCTTAGAGGATTTTAGACCTTATTTTCGAATCCTCACATTTCGGGCCTTGATCTTAGCTATCTCTGTCAAAACTCAACCGATTTTGAATCGGAATACCATTTAATTCAATAATTTTCATTTATATCGACTCTGCATCAAAATAATCTTGATTTCGTCAATTTAAAATTTTTTTCATTTATTTTTTGTTTTTGCATTTTCTGGCGTTTCTAGAGGTCTTAGAGGATTTTAGACGTTATTTTCGAATCCTCACATTTCGGGCCTTGATCTTAGCTATCTCTGTCAAAACTCAACCGATTTTGAATCGGAATACCATTTAATTCAATAATTTTCATTTATATCTACTCTGCATCAAAATAATCTTGATTTCGTCAATTTAAAATTTTTTCATTTATTTTTTGTTTTTGCATTTTCTGGCGTTTCTAGAGGTCTTAGAGGATTTTAGACCTTATTTTCGAATCCTCACATTTCGGGCCTTGATCTTAGCTATCTCTGTCAAAACTCAACCGATTTTGAATCGGAATACCATTTAATTTAATATTTATTTTCTATTTTTCCTTTACTATCTCTGTCAAAACTCAACCGATTTTGAATCGGAATACCATTTAATTCAATAATTTTCATTTATATCGACTCTGCATCAAAATAATCTTGATTTCGTCAATTTAAAATTTTTTCATTTATTTTTTGTTTTTGCATTTTCTGGCGTTTCTAGAGGTCTTAGAGGATTTTAGACGTTATTTTCGAATCCTCACATTTCGGGCCTTGATCTTAGCTATCTCTGTCAAAACTCAACCGATTTTGAATCGGAATACCATTTAATTCAATAATTTTCATTTATATCGACTCTGCATCAAAATAATCTTGATTTCGTCAATTTAAAATTTTTCTTTATTTTTTTTTTTGTTTTCTGGCGTTTCTAGAGGTCTTAGAGGATTTTAGACGTTATTTTCAAATCTCCTTTTTTTCGTTGTTCTTTTTTATTTTTTTCAAAAAAAAACCCAATTTTAAAAAAAAAAAAAATTATTCATAATTTCATTTATATCGACTCTGCATCAAAATAATCTTGATTTCGTCAATTTAAAATTTTTTCATTTATTTTTTGTTTTTGCATTTTCTGGCGTTTCTAGAGGTCTTAGAGGATTTTAGACGTTATTTTCGAATCCTCACATTTCGGGCCTTGATCTTAGCTATCTCTGTCAAAACTCAACCGATTTTGAATCGGAATACCATTTAATTCAATAATTTTCATTTATATCGACTCTGCATCAAAATAATCTTGATTTCGTCAATTTAAAATTTTTTCATTTATTTTTTGTTTTTGCATTTTCTGGCGTTTCTAGAGGTCTTAGAGGATTTTAGACGTTATTTTCGAATCCTCACATTTCGGGCCTTGATCTTAGCTATCTCTGTCAAAACTCAACCGATTTTGAATCGGAATACCATTTAATTCAATAATTTTCATTTATATCGACTCTGCATCAAAATAAT
>JAEIGM010000524.1:0-21570 GCA_018903735.1 Drosophila cardini
GAGGATTTGAAAATAACGTCTAAAATCTCTCTAATGAAAAAAATTTTAAATTGACGAAATCAAGATTATTTTGATGCAGAGTCGATATAAATGAAAATTATTGAATTAAATGGTATTCCGATTCAAAATCGGTTGAGTTTTGACAGAGATAGCTAAGATCAAGGCCCGAAATGTGAGGATTCGAAAATAACGTCTAAAATCGTCTAAGACCTCTAGAAACGCCAGAAAATGCAAAAACAAAAAATAAATGAAAAAATTTTAAATTGACGAAATCAAGATTATTTTGATGCAGAGTCGATATTAATGAAAATTATTGAATTAAATGGTATTCCGATTCAAAATCGGTTGAGTTTTGACAGAGATAGCTAAGATCAAGGCCCGAAATGTGAGGATTCGAAAAATTAACGTCTAAAATCCTCTAAGACCTCTAGAAACGCCAGAAAATGCAAAAACAAAAAATAAATGAAAAAATTTTAAATTGACGAAATCAAGATTATTTTGATGCAGAGTCGATATAAATGAAAATTATTGAATTAAATGGTATTTCGATTCAAAATCGGTTGAGTTTTGACAGAGATAGCTAAGATCAAGGCCCGAAATGTGAGGATTCGAAAATAACGTCTAAAATCCTCTAAGACCTCTAGAAACGCCAGAAAATGCAAAAACAAAAAATAAATGAAAAAATTTTAAATTGACGAAATCAAGATTATTTTGATGCAGAGTCGATATAAATGAAAATTATTGAATTAAATGGTATTCCCGATTCAAAATCGGTTGAGTTTTGACAGAGATAGCTAAGATCAAGGCCCGAAATGTGAGGATTCGAAAATAACGTCTAAAATCCTCTAAGACCTCTAGAAACGCCAGAAAATGCAAAAACAAAAAATAAATGAAAAAATTTTAAATTGACGAAATCAAGATTATTTTGATGCAGAGTCGATATAAATGAAAATTATTGAATTAAATGGTATTCCGATTCAAAATCGGTTGAGTTTTGACAGAGATAGCTAAGATCAAGGCCCGAAATGTGAGGATTCGAAAATAACGTCTAAAATCCTCTAAGACCTCTAGAAACGCCAGAAAATGCAAAAACAAAAACTTAATGAAAAAATTTTAAATTGACGAAATCAAGATTATTTTGATGCAGAGTCGATATAAATGAAAATTATTGAATTAAATGGTATTCCGATTAAAATCGTTGAGTTTTGACAGAGCTGCTAGACAAGGCCCGAAAATGCAAAAACAAAAAACTAATGAAAAAATTTTAAATTGACGAAATCAAGATTATTTTGATGCAGAGTCGATATAAATGAAAATTATTGAATTAAATGGTATTCCGATTCAAAATCGGTTGAGTTTTGACAGAGATAGCTAAGATCAAGGCCCGAAATGTGAGGATTCGAAAATAACGTCTAAAATCCTCTAAGACCTCTAGAAACGCCAGAAAATGCAAAAACAAAAAATAAATGAAAAAATTTTAAATTGACGAAATCAAGATTATTTTGATGCAGAGTCGATATAAATGAAAATTATTGAATTAAATGGTATTCCGATTCAAAATCGGTTGAGTTTTGACAGAGATAGCTAAGATCAAGGCCCGAAATGTGAGGATTCGAAAATAACGTCTAAAATCCTCTAAGACCTCTAGAAACGCCAGAAAATGCAAAAACAAAAAATAAATGAAAAAATTTTAAATTGACGAAATCAAGATTATTTTGATGCAGAGTCGATATAAATGAAAATTATTGAATTAAATGGTATTCCGATTCAAAATCGGTTGAGTTTTGACAGAGATAGCTAAAATCAAGGCCCGAAATGTGAGGATTCGAAAATAACGTCTAAAATCGTCTAAGACCTCTAGAAACGCCAGAAAATGCAAAAACAAAAAATAAATGAAAAAATTTTAAATTGACGAAATCAAGATTATTTTGATGCAGAGTCGATATAAATGAAAATTATTGAATTAAATGGTATTCCGATTCAAAATCGGTTGAGTTTTGACAGAGATAGCTAAGATCAAGGCCCGAAATGTGAGGATTCGAAAATAACGTCTAAAATCGTCTAAGACCTCTAGAAACGCCAGAAAATGCAAAAACAAAAAATAAATGAAAAAATTTTAAATTGACGAAATCAAGATTATTTTGATGCAGAGTCGATATAAATGAAAATTATTGAATTAAATGGTATTCCGATTCAAAATCGGTTGAGTTTTGACAGAGATAGCTAAGATCAAGGCCCGAAATGTGAGGATTCGAAAATAACGTCTAAAATCCTCTAAGACCTCTAGAAACGCCAGAAAATGCAAAAACAAAAAATAAATGAAAAAATTTTAAATTGACGAAATCAAGATTATTTTGATGCAGAGTCGATATAAATGAAAATTATTGAATTAAATGGTATTCCGATTCAAAATCGGTTGAGTTTTGACAGAGATAGCTAAGATCAAGGCCCGAAATGTGAGGATTCGAAAATAACGTCTAAAATCCTCTAAGACCTCTAGAAACGCCAGAAAATGCAAAAACAAAAAATAAATGAAAAAATTTTAAATTGACGAAATCAAGATTATTTTGATGCAGAGTCGATATAAATGAAAATTATTGAATTAAATGGTATTCCGATTCAAAATCGGTTGAGTTTTGACAGAGATAGCTAAGATCAAGGCCCGAAATGTGAGGATTCGAAAATAACGTCTAAAATCGTCTAAGACCTCTAGAAACGCCAGAAAATGCAAAAACAAAAAATAAATGAAAAAATTTTAAATTGACGAAATCAAGATTATTTTGATGCAGAGTCGATATAAATGAAAATTATTGAATTAAATGGTATTCCGATTCAAAATCGGTTGAGTTTTGACAGAGATAGCTAAGATCAAGGCCCGAAATGTGAGGATTCGAAAATAACGTCTAAAATCCTCTAAGACCTCTAGAAACGCCAGAAATGCAAAAACAAAAAATAAATGAAAAAATTTTAAATTGACGAAATCAAGATTATTTTGATGCAGAGTCGATATAAATGAAAATTATTGAATTAAATGGTATTCCGATTCAAAAT
Source organism: Drosophila cardini (assembly GCA_018903735.1). Classification (NCBI taxonomy): domain Eukaryota; kingdom Metazoa; phylum Arthropoda; class Insecta; order Diptera; family Drosophilidae; genus Drosophila; species Drosophila cardini. Next base: position 3,052 of record JAEIGM010000524.1, read on the forward strand.
CGGTTGAGTTTTGACAGAGATAGCTAAGATCAAGGCCCGAAATGTGAGGATTCGAAAATAACGTCTAAAATCCTCTAAGACCTCTAGAAACGCCAGAAAATGCAAAAACAAAAAAATAAATGAAAAAATTTTAAATTGACGAAATCAAGATTATTTTGATGCAGAGTCGATATAAATGAAAATTATTGAATTAAATGGTATTCCGATTCAAAATCGGTTGAGTTTTGACAGAGATAGCTAAGATCAAGGCCCGAAATGTGAGGATTCGAAAATAACGTCTAAAATCCTCTAAGACCTCTAGAAACGCCAGAAAATGCAAAAACAAAAAATAAATGAAAAAATTTTAAATTGACGAAATCAAGATTATTTTGATGCAGAGTCGATATAAATGAAAATTATTGAATTAAATGGTATTCCGATTCAAAATCGGTTGAGTTTTGACAGAGATAGCTAAGATCAAGGCCCGAAATGTGAGGATTCGAAAATAACGTCTAAAATCGTCTAAGACCTCTAGAAACGCCAGAAAATGCAAAAACAAAAAATAAATGAAAAAATTTTAAATTGACGAAATCAAGATTATTTTGATGCAGAGTCGATATAAATGAAAATTATTGAATTAAATGGTATTCCGATTCAAAATCGGTTGAGTTTTGACAGAGATAGCTAAGATCAAGGCCCGAAATGTGAGGATTCGAAAATAACGTCTAAAATCCTCTAAGACCTCTAGAAACGCCAGAAAATGCAAAAACAAAAAATAAATGAAAAAATTTTAAATTGACGAAATCAAGATTATTTTGATGCAGAGTCGATATAAATGAAAATTATTGAATTAAATGGTATTCCGATTCAAAATCGGTTGAGTTTTGACAGAGATAGCTAAGATCAAGGCCCGAAATGTGAGGATTCGAAAATAACGTCTAAAATCGTCTAAGACCTCTAGAAACGCCAGAAAATGCAAAAACAAAAAATAAATGAAAAAATTTTAAATTGACGAAATCAAGATTATTTTGATGCAGAGTCGATATAAATGAAAATTATTGAATTAAATGGTATTCCGATTCAAAATCGGTTGAGTTTTGACAGAGATAGCTAAGATCAAGGCCCGAAATGTGAGGATTCGAAAATAACGTCTAAAATCGTCTAAGACCTCTAGAAACGCCAGAAAATGCAAAAACAAAAAATAAATGAAAAAATTTTAAATTGACGAAATCAAGATTATTTTGATGCAGAGTCGATATAAATGAAAATTATTGAATTAAATGGTATTCCGATTCAAAATCGGTTGAGTTTTGACAGAGATAGCTAAGATCAAGGCCCGAAATGTGAGGATTCGAAAATAACGTCTAAAATCCTCTAAGACCTCTAGAAACGCCAGAAAATGCAAAAACAAAAAATAAATGAAAAAATTTTAAATTGACGAAATCAAGATTATTTTGATGCAGAGTCGATATAAATGAAAATTATTGAATTAAATGGTATTCCGATTCAAAATCGGTTGAGTTTTGACAGAGATAGCTAAGATCAAGGCCCGAAATGTGAGGATTCGAAAATAACGTCTAAAATCGTCTAAGACCTCTAGAACCGCCAGAAAATGCAAAAACAAAAAATAAATGAAAAAATTTTAAATTGACGAAATCAAGATTATTTTGATGCAGAGTCGATATAAATGAAAATTATTGAATTAAATGGTATTCCGATTCAAAATCGGTTGAGTTTTGACAGAGATAGCTAAGATCAAGGCCCGAAATGTGAGGATTTGAAAATAACGTCTAAAATCCTCTAAGACCTCTAGAAACGCCAGAAAATGCAAAAACAAAAATAAAAAAAATTTTAAATTGACGAAATCAAGATTATTTTGATGCAGAGTCGATATAAATGAAAATTATTGAATTAAATGGTATTCCGATTCAAAATCGGTTGAGTTTTGACAGAGATAGCTAAGATCAAGGCCCGAAATGTGAGGATTCGAAAATAACGTCTAAAATCGTCTAAGACCTCTAGAAACGCCAGAAAATGCAAAAACAAAAAATAAATGAAAAAATTTTAAATTGACGAAATCAAGATTATTTTGATGCAGAGTCGATATAAATGAAAATTATTGAATTAAATGGTATTCCGATTCAAAATCGGTTGAGTTTTGACAGAGATAGCTAAGATCAAGGCCTGAAATGTGAGGATTCGAAAATAACGTCTAAAATCGTCTAAGACCTCTAGAAACGCCAGAAAATGCAAAAACAAAAAATAAATGAAAAAATTTTAAATTGACGAAATCAAGATTATTTTGATGCAGAGTCGATATAAATGAAAATTATTGAATTAAATGGTATTCCGATTCAAAATCGGTTGAGTTTTGACAGAGATAGCTAAGATCAAGGCCCGAAATGTGAGGATTCGAAAATAACGTCTAAAATCCTCTAAGACCTCTAGAAACGCCAGAAAATGCAAAAACAAAAAATAAATGAAAAAATTTTAAATTGACGAAATCAAGATTATTTTGATGCAGAGTCGATATAAATGAAAATTATTGAATTAAATGGTATTCCGATTCAAAATCGGTTGAGTTTTGACAGAGATAGCTAAGATCAAGGCCCGAAATGTGAGGATTCGAAAATAGCGTCTAAAATCGTCTAAGACCTCTAGAAACGCCAGAAAATGCAAAAACAAAAAATAAATGAAAAAATTTTAAATTGACGAAATCAAGATTATTTTGATGCAGAGTCGATATAAATGAAAATTATTGAATTAAATGGTATTCCGATTCAGAATCGGTTGAGTTTTGACAGAGATAGCTAAAATCAAGGCCCGAAATGTGAGGATTCGAAAATAACGTCTAAAATCCTCTAAGACCTCTAGAAACGCCAGAAAATGCAAAAACAAAAAATAAATGAAAAAATTTTAAATTGACGAAATCAAGATTATTTTGATGCAGAGTCGATATAAATGAAAATTATTGAATTAAATGGTATTCTGATTCAAAATCGGTTGAGTTTTGACAGAGATAGCTAAGATCAAGGCCCAAAATGTGAGGATTCGAAAATAACGTCTAAAATCGTCTAAGACCTCTAGAAACGCCAGAAAATGCAAAAACAAAAAATAAATGAAAAAATTTTAAATTGACGAAATCAAGATTATTTTGATGCAGAGTCGATATAAATGAAAATTATTGAATTAAATGGTATTCCGATTCAAAATCGGTTGAGTTTTGACAGAGATAGCTAAGATCAAAGCCCGAAATGTGAGGATTCGAAAATAACGTCTAAAATCGTCTAAGACCTCTAGAAACGCCAGAAAATGCAAAAACAAAAAATAAATGAAAAAATTTTAAATTGACGAAATCAAGATTATTTTGATGCAGAGTCGATATTAATGAAAATTATTGAATTAAATCGTCTAAGACCTCTAGAAACGACAGAAAATGCAAAAACAAAAAATAAATGAAAAAATTTTAAATTGACGAAATCAAGATTATTTTGATGCAGAGTCGATATAAATGAAAATTATTAAATTAAATGGTATTCCGATTCAAAATCGGTTGAGTTTTGACAGAGATAGCTAAGATCAAGGCCCGAAATGTGAGGATTCGAAAATAACGTCTAAAATCGTCTAAGACCTCTAGAAACGCCAGAAAATGCAAAAACAAAAATAAATGAAAATTTTAAATTGACGAAATCGATTATTTGATGCGAGTCTATTTGAAAATTATGATTAAATCGTCTAAGACCTCTAGAAACGCCAGAAAATGCAAAAACAAAAAATAAATGAAAAAAATTTTAAATTGACGAAATCAAGATTATTTTGATGCAGAGTCGATATAAATGAAAATTATTGAATTAAATGGTATTCCGATTTAAAATCGGTTGAGTTTTGACAGAGATAGCTAAGATCAAGGCCCGAAATGTGAGGATTCGAAAATAACGTCTAAAACCCTCTTAGACCTCTAGAAACGCCAGAAAATGCAAAAACAAAAAATAAATGAAAAAATTTTAAATTGACGAAATCAAGATTATTTTGATGCAGAGTCGATATAAATGAAAATTATTGAATTAAATGGTATTCCGATTCAAAATCGGTTGAGTTTTGACAGAGATAGCTAAGATCAAGGCCCGAAATGTGAGGATTCGAAAATAACGTCTAAAATCGTCTAAGACCTCTAGAAACGCCAGAAAATGCAAAAACAAAAAATAAATGAAAAAATTTTAAATTGACGAAATCAAGATTATTTTGATGCAGAGTCGATATAAATGAAAATTATTGAATTAAATGGTATTCCGATTCAAAATCGGTTGAGTTTTGACAGAGATAGCTAAGATCAAGGCCCGAAATGTGAGGATTCGAAAATAACGTCTAAAATCCTCTAAGACCTCTAGAAACGCCAGAAAATGCAAAAACAAAAAATAAATGAAAAAATTTTAAATTGACGAAATCAAGATTATTTTGATGCAGAGTCGATATAAATGAAAATTATTGAATTAAATGGTATTCCGATTCAAAATCGGTTGAGTTTTGACAGAGATAGCTAAGATCAAGGCCCGAAATGTGAGGATTCGAAAATAACGTCTAAAATCGTCTAAGACTTCTAGAAACGCCAGAAAATGCAAAAACAAAAAATAAATGAAAAAATTTTAAATTGACGAAATCAAGATTATTTTGATGCAGAGTCGATATAAATGAAAATTATTGAATTAAATGGTATTCCGATTCAAAATCGGTTGAGTTTTGACAGAGATAGCTAAGATCAAGGCCCGAAATGTGAGGATTCGAAAATAACGTCTAAAATCCTCTAAGACCTCTAGAAACGCCAGAAAATGCAAAAACAAAAAATAAATGAAAAAATTTTAAATTGACGAAATCAAGATTATTTTGATGCAGAGTCGATATAAATGAAAATTATTGAATTAAATGGTATTCCGATTCAAAATCGGTTGAGTTTTGACAGAGATAGCTAAGATCAAGGCCCGAAATGTGAGGATTCGAAAATAACGTCTTAAATCCTCTAAGACCTCTAGAAACGCCAGAAAATGCAAAAACAAAAAATAAATGAAAAAATTTTAAATTGACGAAATCAAGATTATTTTGATGCAGAGTCGATATAAATGAAAATTATTGAATTAAATGGTATTCCGATTCAAAATCGGTTGAGTTTTGACAGAGATAGCTAAGATCAAGGCCCGAAATGTGAGGATTCGAAAATAACGTCTAAAATCCTCTAAGACCTCTAGAAACGCCAGAAAATGCAAAAACAAAAAATAAATGAAAAAATTTTAAATTGACGAAATCAAGATTATTTTGATGCAGAGTCGATATAAATGAAAATTATTGAATTAAATGGTATTCCGATTCAAAATCGGTTGAGTTTTGACAGAGATAGCTAAGATCAAGGCCCGAAATGTGAGGATTCGAAAATAACGTCTAAAATCGTCTAAGACCTCTAGAAACGCCAGAAAATGCAAAAACAAAAAATAAATGAAAAAATTTTAAATTGACGAAATCAAGATTATTTTGATGCAGAGTCGATATAAATGAAAATTATTGAATTAAATGGTATTCCGATTCAAAATCGGTTGAGTTTTGACAGAGATAGCTAAGATCAAGGCCCGAAATGTGAGGATTCGAAAATAACGTCTAAAATCGTCTAAGACCTCTAGAAACGCCAGAAAATGCAAAAACAAAAAATAAATGAAAAAATTTTAAATTGACGAAATCAAGATTATTTTGATGCAGAGTCGATATAAATGAAAATTATTGAATTAAATGGTATTCCTGATTCAAAATCGGTTGAGTTTTGACAGAGATAGCTAAAATCAAGGCCCGAAATGTGAGGATTCGAAAATAACGTCTAAAATCCTCTAAGACCTCTAGAAACGCCAGAAAATGCAAAAACAAAAAATAAATGAAAAAATTTTAAATTGACGAAATCAAGATTATTTTGATGCAGAGTCGATATAAATGAAAATTATTGAATTAAATGGTATTCCGATTCAAAATCGGTTGAGTTTTGACAGAGATAGCTAAGATCAAGGCCCGAAATGTGAGGATTCGAAAATAACGTCTAAAATCGTCTAAGACCTCTAGAAACGCCAGAAAATGCAAAAACAAAAATAAATGAAAAATTTTAAATTGACGAAATCAAGATTATTTTGATGCAGAGTCGATATAAATGAAAATTATTGAATTAAATGGTTTCGTTATTGACATAGATGGCCCGAAATGTGGGGAAATCCTTAAGACCTCTAGAAACGCCAGAAAATGCAAAAACAAAAAATAAATGAAAAAATTTTAAATTGACGAAATCAAGATTATTTTGATGCAGAGTCGATATAAATGAAAATTATTGAATTAAATGGTATTCCGATTCAAAATCGGTTGAGTTTTGACAGAGATAGCTAAGATCAAGGCCCGAAATGTGAGGATTCGAAAATAACGTCTAAAATCCTCTAAGACCTCTAGAAACGCCAGAAAATGCAAAAACAAAAAATAAATGAAAAAATTTTAAATTGACGAAATCAAGATTATTTTGATGCAGAGTCGATATAAATGAAAATTATTGAATTAAATGGTATTCCGATTCAAAATCGGTTGAGTTTTGACAGAGATAGCTAAGATCAAGGCCCGAAATGTGAGGATTCGAAAATAACGTCTAAAATCCTCTAAGACCTCTAGAAACGCCAGAAAATGCAAAAACAAAAAAATAAATGAAAAAATTTTAAATTGACGAAATCAAGATTATTTTGATGCAGAGTCGATATAAATGAAAATTATTGAATTAAATGGTATTCCGATTCAAAATCGGTTGAGTTTTGACAGAGATAGCTAAGATCAAGGCCCGAAATGTGAGGATTCGAAAATAACGTCTAAAATCCTCTAAGACCTCTAGAAACGCCAGAAAATGCAAAAACAAAAAATAAATGAAAAAATTTTAAATTGACGAAATCAAGATTATTTTGATGCAGAGTCGATATAAATGAAAATTATTGAATTAAATGGTATTCCGATTCAAAATCGGTTGAGTTTTGACAGAGATAGCTAAGATCAAGGCCCGAAATGTGAGGATTCGAAAATAACGTCTAAAATCCTCTAAGACCTCTAGAAACGCCAGAAAATGCAAAAACAAAAAATAAATGAAAAAATTTTAAATTGACGAAATCAAGATTATTTTGATGCAGAGTCGATATAAATGAAAATTATTGAATTAAATGGTATTCCGATTCAAAATCGGTTGAGTTTTGACAGAGATAGCTAAGATCAAGGCCCGAAATGTGAGGATTCGAAAATAACGTCTAAAATCCTCTAAGACCTCTAGAAACGCCAGAAAATGCAAAAACAAAAAATAAATGAAAAAATTTTAAATTGACGAAATCAAGATTATTTTGATGCAGAGTCGATATAAATGAAAATTATTGAATTAAATGGTATTCCGATTCAAAATCGGTTGAGTTTTGACAGAGATAGCTAAGATCAAGGCCCGAAATGTGAGGATTCGAAAATAACGTCTAAAATCCTCTAAGACCTCTAGAAACGCCAGAAAATGCAAAAACAAAAAAATAAATGAAAAAATTTTAAATTGACGAAATCAAGATTATTTTGATGCAGAGTCGATATAAATGAAAATTATTGAATTAAATGGTATTCTGATTCAAAATCGGTTGAGTTTTGACAGGAGATAGCTAAGATCAAGGCCCGAAATGTGAGGATTCGAAAATAACGTCTAAAATCCTCTAAGACCTCTAGAAACGCCAGAAAATGCAAAAACAAAAAATAAATGAAAAAATTTTAAATTGACGAAATCAAGATTATTTTGATGCAGAGTCGATATAAATGAAAATTATTGAATTAAATGGTATTCCGATTCAAAATCGGTTGAGTTTTGACAGAGATAGCTAAGATCAAGGCCCGAAATGTGAGGATTCGAAAATAACGTCTAAAATCCTCTAAGACCTCTAGAAACGCCAGAAAATGCAAAAACAAAAAATAAATGAAAAAAATTTTAAATTGACGAAATCAAGATTATTTTGATGCAGAGTCGATATAAATGAAAATTATTGAATTAAATGGTATTCCGATTCAAAATCGGTTGAGTTTTGACAGAGATAGCTAAGATCAAGGCCCGAAATGTGAGGATTCGAAAATAACGTCTAAAATCCTCTAAGACCTCTAGAAACGCCAGAAAATGCAAAAACAAAAAATAAATGAAAAAAATTTTAAATTGACGAAATCAAGATTATTTTGATGCAGAGTCGATATAAATGAAAATTATTGAATTAAATGGTATTCCGATTCAAAATCGGTTGAGTTTTGACAGAGATAGCTAAGATCAAGGCCCGAAATGTGAGGATTCGAAAATAACGTCTAAAATCCTCTAAGACCTCTAGAAACGCCAGAAAATGCAAAAACAAAAAATAAATGAAAAAATTTTAAATTGACGAAATCAAGATTATTTTGATGCAGAGTCGATATAAATGAAAATTATTGAATTAAATGGTATTCCGATTCAAAATCGGTTGAGTTTTGACAGAGATAGCTAAGATCAAGGCCCGAAATGTGAGGATTCGAAAATAACGTCTAAAATCGTCTAAGACCTCTAGAAACGCCAGAAAATGCAAAAACAAAAAATAAATGAAAAAATTTTAAATTGACGAAATCAAGATTATTTTGATGCAGAGTCGATATAAATGAAAATTATTGAATTAAATGGTATTCCGATTCAAAATCGGTTGAGTTTTGACAGAGATAGCTAAGATCAAGGCCCGAAATGTGAGGATTCGAAAATAACGTCTAAAATCCTCTAAGACCTCTAGAAACGCCAGAAAATGCAAAAACAAAAAATAAATGAAAAAATTTTAAATTGACGAAATCAAGATTATTTTGATGCAGAGTCGATATAAATGAAAATTATTGAATTAAATGGTATTCCGATTCAAAATCGGTTGAGTTTTGACAGAGATAGCTAAGATCAAGGCCCGAAATGTGAGGATTCGAAAATAACGTCTAAAATCCTCTAAGACCTCTAGAAACGCCAGAAAATGCAAAAACAAAAAATAAATGAAAAAATTTTAAATTGACGAAATCAAGATTATTTTGATGCAGAGTCGATATAAATGAAAATTATTGAATTAAATGGTATTCCGATTCAAAATCGGTTGAGTTTTGACAGAGATAGCTAAGATCAAGGCCCGAAATGTGAGGATTCGAAAATAACGTCTAAAATCCTCTAAGACCTCTAGAAACGCCAGAAAATGCAAAAACAAAAAAATAAATGAAAAAATTTTAAATTGACGAAATCAAGATTATTTTGATGCAGAGTCGATATAAATGAAAATTATTGAATTAAATGGTATTCCGATTCAAAATCGGTTGAGTTTTGACAGAGATAGCTAAGATCAAGGCCCGAAATGTGAGGATTCGAAAATAACGTCTAAAATCGTCTAAGACCTCTAGAAACGCCAGAAAATGCAAAAAACAAAAAATAAATGAAAAAAATTTTAAATTGACGAAATCAAGATTATTTTGATGCAGAGTCGATATAAATGAAAATTATTGAATTAAATGGTATTCCGATTCAAAATCGGTTGAGTTTTGACAGAGATAGCTAAGATCAAGGCCCGAAATGTGAGGATTCGAAAATAACGTCTAAAATCCTCTAAGACCTCTAGAAACGCCAGAAAATGCAAAAACAAAAAATAAATGAAAAAATTTTAAATTGACGAAATCAAGATTATTTTGATGCAGAGTCGATATAAATGAAAATTATTGAATTAAATGGTATTCCGATTCAAAATCGGTTGAGTTTTGACAGAGATAGCTAAGATCAAGGCCCGAAATGTGAGGATTCGAAAATAACGTCTAAAATCCTCTAAGACCTCTAGAAACGCCAGAAAATGCAAAAACAAAAAATAAATGAAAAAATTTTAAATTGACGAAATCAAGATTATTTTGATGCAGAGTCGATATAAATGAAAATTATTGAATTAAATGGTATTCCGATTCAAAATCGGTTGAGTTTTGACAGAGATAGCTAAGATCAAGGCCCGAAATGTGAGGATTCGAAAATAACGTCTAAAATCCTCTAAGACCTCTAGAAACGCCAGAAAATGCAAAAACAAAAAATAAATGAAAAAATTTTAAATTGACGAAATCAAGATTATTTTGATGCAGAGTCGATATAAATGAAAATTATTGAATTAAATGGTATTCCGATTCAAAATCGGTTGAGTTTTGACAGAGATAGCTAAGATCAAGGCCTGAAATGTGAGGATTCGAAAATAACGTCTAAAATCGTCTAAGACCTCTAGAAACGCCAGAAAATGAAAAAAAAAAAAAAAAAAAATTTTAAATTGACGAAATCAAGATTATTTTGATGCAGAGTCGATATAAATGAAAATTATTGAATTAAATGGTATTCCGATTCAAAATCGGTTGAGTTTTGACAGAGATAGCTAAGATCAAGGCCCGAAATGTGAGGATTCGAAAATAACGTCTAAAATCGTCTAAGACCTCTAGAAACGCCAGAAAATGCAAAAACAAAAAATAAATGAAAAAATTTTAAATTGACGAAATCAAGATTATTTTGATGCAGAGTCGATATAAATGAAAATTATTGAATTAAATGGTATTCCGATTCAAAATCGGTTGAGTTTTGACAGAGATAGCTAAGATCAAGGCCCGAAATGTGAGGATTCGAAAATAACGTCTAAAATCCTCTAAGACCTCTAGAAACGCCAGAAAATGCAAAAACAAAAAATAAATGAAAAAATTTTAAATTGACGAAATCAAGATTATTTTGATGCAGAGTCGATATAAATGAAAATTATTGAATTAAATGGTATTCCGATTCAAAATCGGTTGAGTTTTGACAGAGATAGCTAAGATCAAGGCCCGAAATGTGAGGATTCGAAAATAACGTCTAAAATCCTCTAAGACCTCTAGAAACGCCAGAAAATGCAAAAACAAAAAATAAATGAAAAAATTTTAAATTGACGAAATCAAGATTATTTTGATGCAGAGTCGATATAAATGAAAATTATTGAATTAAATGGTATTCCGATTCAAAATCGGTTGAGTTTTGACAGAGATAGCTAAGATCAAGGCCCGAAATGTGAGGATTCGAAAATAACGTCTAAAATCGTCTAAGACCTCTAGAAACGCCAGAAAATGCAAAAACAAAAAATAAATGAAAAAATTTTAAATTGACGAAATCAAGATTATTTTGATGCAGAGTCGATATAAATGAAAATTATTGAATTAAATGGTATTCCGATTCAAAATCGGTTGAGTTTTGACAGAGATAGCTAAGATCAAGGCCCGAAATGTGAGGATTCGAAAATAACGTCTAAAATCCTCTAAGACCTCTAGAAACGCCAGAAAATGCAAAAACAAAAAATAAATGAAAAAATTTTAAATTGACGAAATCAAGATTATTTTGATGCAGAGTCGATATAAATGAAAATTATTGAATTAAATGGTATTCCGATTCAAAATCGGTTGAGTTTTGACAGAGATAGCTAAGATCAAGGCCCGAAATGTGAGGATTCGAAAATAACGTCTAAAATCCTCTAAGACCTCTAGAAACGCCAGAAAATGCAAAAACAAAAAATAAATGAAAAAATTTTAAATTGACGAAATCAAGATTATTTTGATGCAGAGTCGATATAAATGAAAATTATTGAATTAAATGGTATTCCGATTCAAAATCGGTTGAGTTTTGACAGAGATAGCTAAGATCAAGGCCCGAAATGTGAGGATTCGAAAATAACGTCTAAAATCCTCTAAGACCTCTAGAAACGCCAGAAAATGCAAAAACAGAAAATAAATGAAAAAATTTTAAATTGACGAAATCAAGATTATTTTGATGCAGAGTCGATATAAATGAAAATTATTGAATTAAATGGTATTCCGATTCAAAATCGGTTGAGTTTTGACAGAGATAGCTAAGATCAAGGCCCGAAATGTGAGGATTCGAAAATAACGTCTAAAATCGTCTAAGACCTCTAGAAACGCCAGAAAATGCAAAAACAAAAAATAAATGAAAAAATTTTAAATTGACGAAATCAAGATTATTTTGATGCAGAGTCGATATAAATGAAAATTATTGAATTAAATGGTATTCCGATTCAAAATCGGTTGAGTTTTGACAGAGATAGCTAAGATCAAGGCCCGAAATGTGAGGATTCGAAAATAACGTCTAAAATCCTCTAAGACCTCTAGAAACGCCAGAAAATGCAAAAACAAAAAATAAATGAAAAAATTTTAAATTGACGAAATCAAGATTATTTTGATGCAGAGTCGATATAAATGAAAATTATTGAATTAAATGGTATTCCGATTCAAAATCGGTTGAGTTTTGACAGAATAGCTAAGATCAAGGCCCGAAATGTGAGGATTCGAAAATAACGTCTAAAATCCTCTAAGACCTCTAGAAACGCCAGAAAATGCAAAAACAAAAAATAAATGAAAAAATTTTAAATTGACGAAATCAAGATTATTTTGATGCAGAGTCGATATAAATGAAAATTATTGAATTAAATGGTATTCCGATTCAAAATCGGTTGAGTTTTGACAGAGATAGCTAAGATCAAGGCCCGAAATGTGAGGATTCGAAAATAACGTCTAAAATCCTCTAAGACCTCTAGAAACGCCAGAAAATGCAAAAACAAAAAATAAATGAAAAAATTTTAAATTGACGAAATCAAGATTATTTTGATGCAGAGTCGATATAAATGAAAATTATTGAATTAAATGGTATTCCGATTCAAAATCGGTTGAGTTTTGACAGAGATAGCTAAGATCAAGGCCCGAAATGTGAGGATTCGAAAATAACGTCTAAAATCCTCTAAGACCTCTAGAAACGCCAGAAAATGCAAAAACAAAAAATAAATGAAAAAATTTTAAATTGACGAAATCAAGATTATTTTGATGCAGAGTCGATATAAATGAAAATTATTGAATTAAATGGTATTCCGATTCAAAATCGGTTGAGTTTTGACAGAGATAGCTAAGATCAAGGCCCGAAATGTGAGGATTCGAAAATAACGTCTAAAATCCTCTAAGACCTCTAGAAACGCCAGAAAATGCAAAAACAAAAAATAAATGAAAAAATTTTAAATTGACGAAATCAAGATTATTTTGATGCAGAGTCGATATAAATGAAAATTATTGAATTAAATGGTATTCCGATTCAAAATCGGTTGAGTTTTGACAGAGATAGCTAAGATCAAGGCCCGAAATGTGAGGATTCGAAAATAACGTCTAAAATCCTCTAAGACCTCTAGAAACGCCAGAAAATGCAAAAACAAAAAATAAATGAAAAAATTTTAAATTGACGAAATCAAGATTATTTTGATGCAGAGTCGATATAAATGAAAATTATTGAATTAAATGGTATTCCGATTCAAAATCGGTTGAGTTTTGACAGAGATAGCTAAGATCAAGGCCCGAAATGTGAGGATTCGAAAATAACGTCTAAAATCCTCTAAGACCTCTAGAAACGCCAGAAAATGCAAAAACAAAAAATAAATGAAAAAATTTTAAATTGACGAAATCAAGATTATTTTGATGCAGAGTCGATATAAATGAAAATTATTGAATTAAATGGTATTCCGATTCAAAATCGGTTGAGTTTTGACAGAGATAGCTAAGATCAAGGCCCGAAATGTGAGGATTCGAAAATAACGTCTAAAATCGTCTAAGACCTCTAGAAACGCCAGAAAATGCAAAAACAAAAAATAAATGAAAAAATTTTAAATTGACGAAATCAAGATTATTTTGATGCAGAGTCGATATAAATGAAAATTATTGAATTAAATGGTATTCCGATTCAAAATCGGTTGAGTTTTGACAGAGATAGCTAAGATCAAGGCCCGAAATGTGAGGATTCGAAAATAACGTCTAAAATCCTCTAAGACCTCTAGAAACGCCAGAAAATGCAAAAACAAAAAATAAATGAAAAAATTTTAAATTGACGAAATCAAGATTATTTTGATGCAGAGTCGATATAAATGAAAATTATTGAATTAAATGGTATTCCGATTCAAAATCGGTTGAGTTTTGACAGAGATAGCTAAGATCAAGGCCCGAAATGTGAGGATTCGAAAATAACGTCTAAAATCCTCTAAGACCTCTAGAAACGCCAGAAAATGCAAAAACAAAAAATAAATGAAAAAATTTTAAATTGGCGAAATCAAGATTATTTTGATGCAGAGTCGATATAAATGAAAATTATTGAATTAAATGGTATTCCGATTCAAAATCGGTTGAGTTTTGACAGAGATAGCTAAGATCAAGGCCCGAAATGTGAGGATTCGAAAATAACGTCTAAAATCGTCTAAGACCTCTAGAAACGCCAGAAAATGCAAAAACAAAAAATAAATGAAAAAATTTTAAATTGACGAAATCAAGATTATTTTGATGCAGAGTCGATATAAATGAAAATTATTGAATTAAATGGTATTCCGATTCAAAATCGGTTGAGTTTTGACAGAGATAGCTAAGATCAAGGCCCGAAATGTGAGGATTCGAAAATAACGTCTAAAATCCTCTAAGACCTCTAGAAACGCCAGAAAATGCAAAAACAAAAAATAAATGAAAAAATTTTAAATTGACGAAATCAAGATTATTTTGATGCAGAGTCGATATAAATGAAAATTATTGAATTAAATGGTATTCCGATTCAAAATCGGTTGAGTTTTGACAGAGATAGCTAAGATCAAGGCCCGAAATGTGAGGATTCGAAAATAACGTCTAAAATCCTCTAAGACCTCTAGAAACGCCAGAAAATGCAAAAACAAAAAATAAATGAAAAAATTTTAAATTGACGAAATCAAGATTATTTTGATGCAGAGTCGATATAAATGAAAATTATTGAATTAAATGGTATTCCGATTCAAAATCGGTTGAGTTTTGACAGAGATAGCTAAGATCAAGGCCCGAAATGTGAGGATTCGAAAATAACGTCTAAAATCCTCTAAGACCTCTAGAAACGCCAGAAAATGCAAAAACAAAAAATAAATGAAAAAATTTTAAATTGACGAAATCAAGATTATTTTGATGCAGAGTCGATATAAATGAAAATTATTGAATTAAATGGTATTCCGATTCAAAATCGGTTGAGTTTTGACAGAGATAGCTAAGATCAAGGCCCGAAATGTGAGGATTCGAAAATAACGTCTAAAATCGTCTAAGACCTCTAGAAACGCCAGAAAATGCAAAAACAAAAAATAAATGAAAAAATTTTAAATTGACGAAATCAAGATTATTTTGATGCAGAGTCGATATAAATGAAAATTATTGAATTAAATGGTATTCCGATTCAAAATCGGTTGAGTTTTGACAGAGATAGCTAAGATCAAGGCCCGAAATGTGAGGATTCGAAAATAACGTCTAAAATCGTCTAAGACCTCTAGAAACGCCAGAAAATGCAAAAACAAAAAATAAATGAAAAAAATTTTAAATTGACGAAATCAAGATTATTTTGATGCAGAGTCGATATTAATGAAAATTATTGAATTAAATGGTATTCCGATTCAAAATCGGTTGAGTTTTGACAGAGATAGCTAAGATCAAGGCCCGAAATGTGAGGATTCGAAAATAACGTCTAAAATCGTCTAAGACCTCTAGAAACGCCAGAAAATGCAAAAACAAAAATTATTTTTATGCAGAGTCGATATGAATGAAAATTATTGAATTAAATGGTATTCCGATTCAAAATCGGTTGAGTTTTGACAGAGATAGCTAAGATCAAGGCCCGAAATGTGAGGATTCGAAAATAACGTCTAAAATCCTCTAAGACCTCTAGAAACGCCAGAAAATGCAAAAACAAAAAATAAATGAAAAAATTTTAAATTGACGAAATCAAGATTATTTTGATGCAGAGTCGATATAAATGAAAATTATTGAATTAAATGGTATTCCGATTCAAAATCGGTTGAGTTTTGACAGAGATAGCTAAGATCAAGGCCCGAAATGTGAGGATTCGAAAATAACGTCTAAAATCCTCTAAGACCTCTAGAAACGCCAGAAAATGCAAAAACAAAAAATAAATGAAAAAATTTTAAATTGACGAAATCAAGATTATTTTGATGCAGAGTCGATATAAATGAAAATTATTGAATTAAATGGTATTCCGATTCAAAATCGGTTGAGTTTTGACAGAGATAGCTAAGATCAAGGCCTGAAATGTGAGGATTCGAAAATAACGTCTAAAATCCTCTAAGACCTCTAGAAACGCCAGAAAATGCAAAAACAAAAAATAAATGAAAAAATTTTAAATTGACGAAATCAAGATTATTTTGATGCAGAGTCGATATAAATGAAAATTATTGAGTTAAACGGTATTCCGATTCAAAATCGGTTGAGTTTTGACAGAGATAGCTAAGATCAAGGCCCGAAATGTGAGGATTCGAAAATAACGTCTAAAATCGTCTAAGACCTCTAGAAACGCCAGAAAATGCAAAAACAGAAAATAAATGAAAAAATTTTAAATTGACGAAATCAAGATTATTTTGATGCAGAGTCGATATAAATGAAAATTATTGAATTAAATGGTATTCCGATTCAAAATCGGTTGAGTTTTGACAGAGATAGCTAAGATCAAGGCCCGAAATGTGAGGATTCGAAAATAACGTCTAAAATCGTCTAAGACCTCTAGAAACGCCAGAAAATGCAAAAACAAAAAATAAATGAAAAAATTTTAAATTGACGAAATCAAGATTATTTTGATGCAGAGTCGATATAAATGAAAATTATTGAATTAAATGGTATTCCGATTCAAAATCGGTTGAGTTTTGACAGAGATAGCTAAGATCAAGGCCCGAAATGTGAGGATTCGAAAATAACGTCTAAAATCCTCTAAGACCTCTAGAAACGCCAGAAAATGCAAAAACAAAAAATAAATGAAAAAATTTTAAATTGACGAAATCAAGATTATTTTGATGCAGAGTCGATATAAATGAAAATTATTGAATTAAATGGTATTCTGATTCAAAATCGGTTGAGTTTTGACAGAGATAGCTAAGATCAAGGCCCGAAATGTGAGGATTCGAAAATAACGTCTAAAATCGTCTAAGACCTCTAGAAACGCCAGAAAATGAAAAACAAAAAATAAATTAAAAAATTTTAAATTGACGAAATCAAGATTATTTTGATGCAGAGTCGATATTAATGAAAATTATTGAATTACATGGTATTCCGATTCAAAATCGGTTGAGTTTTGACAGAGATAGCTAAAATCAAGGCCCGAAATGTGAGGATTCGAAAATAACGTCTAAAATCATCTAAGACCTCTAGAAACGCCAGAAAATGCAAAAACAAAAAATAAATGAAAAAATTTTAAATTGACGAAATCAAGATTATTTTGATGCAGAGTCGATATTAATGAAAATTATTGAATTAAATGGTATTCTGATTCAAAATCGGTTGAGTTTTGACAGAGATAGCTAAGATCAAGGCCTGAAATGTGAGGACTCGAAAATAACGTCTAAAATCGTCTAAGACCTCTAGAAACGCCAGAAAATGCAAAAACAAAAAATAAATGAAAAAATTTTAAATTGACGAAATCAAGATTATTTTGATGCAGAGTCGATATTAATGAAAATTATTGAATTACATGGTATTCCGATTCAAAATCGGTTGAGTTTTGACAGAGATAGCTAAGATCAAGGCCCGAAATGTGAGGATTCGAAAATAACGTCTAAAATCCTCTAAGACCTCTAGAAACGCCAGAAAATGCAAAAACAAAAAATAAATGAAAAAATTTTAAATTGACGAAATCAAGATTATTTTGATGCAGAGTCGATATAAATGAAAATTATTGAATTAAATGGTATTCCGATTCAAAATCGGTTGAGTTTTGACAGAGATAGCTAAGATCAAGGCCCGAAATGTGAGGATTCGAAAATAACGTCTAAAATCGTCTAAGACCTCTAGAAACGCCAGAAAATGCAAAAACAAAAAATAAATGAAAAAATTTTAAATTGACGAAATCAAGATTATTTTGATGCAGAGTCGATATAAATGAAAATTATTGAATTAAATGGTATTCCGATTCAAAATCGGTTGAGTTTTGACAGAGATAGCTAAGATCAAGGCCCGAAATGTGAGGATTCGAAAATAACGTCTAAAATCGTCTAAGACCTCTAGAAACGCCAGAAAATGCAAAAACCAAAAATAAATGAAAAAATTTTAAATTGACGAAATCAAGATTATTTTGATGCAGAGTCGATATAAATGAAAATTATTGAATTAAATGGTATTCCGATTCAAAATCGGTTGAGTTTTGACAGAGATAGCTAAGATCAAGGCCCGAAATGTGAGGATTCGAAAATAACGTCTAAAATCCTCTAAGACCTCTAGAAACGCCAGAAATGCAAACAAAAAATAAATGAAAAAATTTTAAATTGACGAAATCAAGATTATTTTGATGCAGAGTCGATATTAATGAAAATTATTGAATTAAATGGTATTCCGATTCAAAATCGGTTGAGTTTTGACAGAGATCGACTAAAATCAAGGCCCGAAATGTGAGGATTC
>JAEIGM010000738.1:0-11338 GCA_018903735.1 Drosophila cardini
TGTACAATATTTACAATATGTGATTAAAATTATTCTTAGTTTAACCAAGTGTTTTGCTTAATTTAATCTTTTATCCAATGTCTTATATTATTGGCACTCCAAACGCCCTGATATGGATTTCGTGACAACTGAAAGCCTTCAAATATCTATCATTCCATAATACTTTGTCTAAAACGTAAGGTCCCTTAGATTTAGGTATTAACTTCCTCGAAACTCCTGCTGTGCTATCGAAATTTTTGAGCATTATGTAGTCCCCTACTTTATACTTGTTTGCTAACTTCCTTGTTTTATTAAAATGTTTTTTATTCTTTGCTTGCGAAATGGAATGGTTGCGCGCTGCCTTTTCTCTAATATCTGCCAAATTGCGTGTGCTAAGTGTCCCTAACTGTGTAAATTCCTCTAATTGTTCTCCTAAACTATCACTAACTTCTCCCTTCTGTGTTATTCCAAATAACATTTCGCTTGGGAATTGCTTAGTGCTACTGTGCTCTGTGTTGTTCAAAGCGTACTCGACTCTTTTAACTACCAAGTCCCAGTGCTGTCCATTTTCAGTTTCTGTTAGTTTGGCTATCATTGGCCCTAAATTTCTATTTATTCGTTCGACTTGTCCGTTCGCCTGAGGCGATCCTGTGGCAGTCCTAATGTGCTTCACCTTTGCTTCTTCCATAAATTGATCAAACTCTGCTGACGTAAAACAACTTCCTCTATCCGATATTATCCATTCTAACTTGCTGTATGATCTAAAATATTCTCTTAATGCCTTGACTACTTCCTTTGTATTTGTCGTTTTTGTGGTGTATAGTCTAACGAATTTTGTGAACCCATCTATTACTGCGAAAATGTATTTTTTGGATCGGCTTTTGTCTACTGGTCCATAGTGGTCTATATGAATTAACTGGAAGGGCTTATTACCTTTTGGAATGCTATGTAGTAGGCCTTCCCCTTTGCCTGTCTTTGGTGAAAATGCTATGCACTTCAAACAATTTTCAATGTGTTCTACTAATTTCTTTTTCATATTGGGAAACCAATAAGTTTTATTGATCGCACTTAACATTTTGTCTCTTCCAATGTGTCCTAATTCGTCATGATATTTGTACATAACGTGATCTTCCATTTTCTCTGGTACATAAAACAATAGCCTGTCATCATTGCTTTTTCTGAATATAATTCCATTTCTTATTTCAAACAATTTATGCTCATTTTCCTCTAACAATTTTCTAATCTCTTGCAGCTTCTTATTTCTCGTTTGGCAGATTATTAAATTGGTTTCAAAACTGTTTGCTCCTGTTATCATAATCGTGTTGTTACATCTACTTAACGCATCAACTAATTCATAATCGAATTCTTGCATTTCTAATGACCATCGGGTGATTCTTGGATTAAGATCTATCTTATTGAGTGTTAAAGTCAATGAATTGCAGTCCGTAACTATTTTGAACCTTTTGCCTTGCCAGATATTCTAAATCTTCGAAGCGCATAAATAATGGCTAATGTTTCAAGCTGAAAACTGTGATATTTCGATTCCGTTTCTGTTGTCCGTCTTGCAAAATAAAATGTAGGATGTAATCTGCCGTCTTCTTTTTTCTGCAGTAATACTGCCCCAAATCCTATGGCACTGGCATCGCAATGTAATTCTATGTCCCCTTTAAGCTTGAGAAACTAATCATTTTTTTTTCTCCAAACTGAAATTTTCTGTCTTTTCTTAAAAGGTCGTATAAGGGTTTTCTAAAATACGAGCAGAGACCAAGGAAACTCTGTAATGTCTGAGTTTTATCAGGTATTGGAAAGTTTTTGACCGCCTCCAGACCTTTATAGTCTGCTTTGATGCCTTTCTCCGAAATCAAAAATCCTAAATACTTAACTCTGTCCTTACTTGTTTTCTACTAATCGTTTAAACACTTCTTCTAAAATTTCTAAGTGTTCCAGTATACTTTTGCTAGCTATCATTATGTCATCCATATATATAATAACCTTATTTTCTCTTATTAAATCTGTAAATATGCTGTTAACAAACCACTGAAAAACTTGTGAAGCAGTCTTAAGTCCCATTGGCATTCTCAAAAACTCAAACTTCCCTAAAGGTGTGACGAATGAAGTGTATTTTATGGAATCTCTTTCTACATAAACATGAAAGTAACCTTTCTTAAGGTCAAGTTTGGTGAAAACTGATTTCCCTACTAACCGATCCAATTAATCGTCAATTAAGGGTAAAGGGTAATTATCTTTAATCATAATTTTGTTAAGCTTTCGGAAATCAACACACATTCTCAAATCTCCTGTCTTTTTCTTTACTAATACGATTGGCGATGCATATTCCGAACAGCTGGGTCGTATGATGCCATTCCTAAGGTATTCATCGAGCATAATTTGTATGTTTTCTTTTTCTGTATAGGACAATCTTCTTGGTGCACAACTAAAAGGTTTTCCTTTCTCAATCATTATGTGCATTTCACAAATGATTGGCTTCACCAGCCTAATAGCGTCAATATATTTTTAGACCCCGTACTCTAAAAAAGAGTAGAGGGGTCTATTAAGTTTGTCTGAAGCGAAATGTGCGTAACAGGCAGAAGGAGGCGTGGCCGACCCCATAAAGTATATATATTCTTGATCAGCATCAACAGCCGAGTCGATATAGCGATGTCCGTCTGTCCGTCTGTCTGTCTGTCTGTCTGTCTGTCTGTCTGTCTGTCCGTCCGTATGAACACCTGGATCTTCTAAACTACACGAGCTAGAGCAGCCAAATTTGGAATGAAAGTCCGTCTATATGTCAGGCAGGTTAAGTTTATTTCAAATTTTTGCCACGCCCCCTACCGCCCCCGCAAATTGTAAAAAACTATTTTCACATCACTATAACTTGAAAACGACTAGAGCTAGAGAGACCAAATTCACACATTATGTGTATGGTACCAATATAACTGTCCTCAACAAGTTTGATCCGGATCGGACAACTATAGCCTATAGCTCCCATAGGACAAATCGCTCAAAAATAAAAAATTTGTATGAAGACATGTAATGTTAGTTGGCCGATCGCAACCAAACTCACACAGGATGTGTGTATAATTATTAAAAGTATCATCACCAAATTTGGTCCAAATCGGACAACAACAACATATAAAACAAATTAATCAAAAATGCTGAATTTTATGAATAAATTGTTTGTTTACACTTGCTTGCAATAAAAGATTTAACTCTACGTTTAGCTACTGCAACTTTACGTACGTGTTTGTTAGACCGGGATCCCGGGTTCGAATCCAGTCAGTGGAATATGTTTTGTTTACTTTTTAAATTTTAATTATTTACATAAACTTCAAAGCGGAGTGTGGTCTAAGTAGTAAAGATGCCTGATCTAATTCTTTCCACTTGTATGTTAACCCGGGATCATGGGCTCGAGCGCCGTCAGGGACATTTTATTAATTTTTGTTATATAACAAAATAACAAAAAAATATTACATGTAAATGCAGATAGTCGAGCACTTTTAAGAGAGGGGCGTGGTGCAGCTGTTAGGGCTCTGACGCGTGAGCATGAAGTCCGAGGTTCAAATCCCGTCATTGAATTATTTTGATTATTATTATTTTTTTATTTCAATTTAAATTTAAAATAATAATTTCGAAGTGTAAAATAATAATTTCAAATTGTAAGACATGGCTTATTTTTAAAATAAGCCAAGTATGAAAATTGTGCATTTAATTGTGTATATATTTACATACATTTGCATATAAATATGTATGTATACAAAATGTGAATCACTCCACTTTTCTTCTTTTTCGTATGGAAAATGCGCACTTCTGTGAGTACGGGGTCTTTTACAGTCGGCTCTCTCGACTGTAGCCTTTCTTACTTGTTCATTTAGCAATTCTATGAATTTTTCTCTTACTTTATAGCTGACCGATTCTCTAATGTTGTATGACACCTCTCGCTTGTTATCGTCCACAATACTAATTTGAAACATACTGTTCTGGAAATCGTCTACTAAACTATCTAACGGCCTGTCTAAATGCTCTAATTGCTCTAACAATTTACTGTCTTGCTCATGATTGCCTAACGATTTGTCTGCTAAAGTTGCACACTCCTCTAAAAATCCGCTCTCTAATTCGCTTAATTTCTCCGATTTACATAAAGGGCTTTCATCTTTTTCTACAGAAATCATCTTCAAAGCGCCTGGATCTACGTGTAAATCTCAGTTATGCATAAAATCCCTTCCCAGCACTACGTCCCACCTCATAGATTCATCAGAAACCACTATTAACCAAAAATATACTTTTATTGACTTCTTCAAAATATAAACTTTTGTTTTTCCAACAATATTCAATTGGCTTTCATTTAGCCCAAAATAAATTCCTTTATGAATCTGAAGTTTTACTTCAATGGGAACACGTGATTTTCTTATAAACGAAATGGGACTTCCTGAATCTATGAGGCATTCTGGAGTGATAAAATTCTTAGCTCTATTGTTAAAATATATGTTAATCAATCTTACGTAATTGTTATCGGCCAAACTCTTCCTCTTTGGACATTTTGCCACAAGGTGGTCAGTGGCGCCACATCCGTAGCATGAGTCTCGCTCCCTCTTTGGCTTAAAACAGTCCTTCGCCCAATGCCCTTTGTAGTTGCAATTAAAGCAACGTATCTCCTTTATCATACTGCCAGGTGCTGACCCTGCTGCCGTTCCTTTTATCTCGTTGGAGACGCTTTGATCAGGCAAGCACACTCCTGCGAATGCTCGCATAAGTTTTCCCGGATTCTCGAAGCATTAAATTTTCGCCGGCGTGCGCAACTGCACGTCCGGTATTCCCTCTATCAGTCCATCTAGAAGCTCTTCATCATCCAGCGTTAAATCCCGTGCAAGTTGACGTTTGCTCTCGTAATACAATGCGAACTTCTCCGACCCTTTCCATATGCGTTCTTCAAATTTACGGCGCATCTCAGCCTTTGAAAGCTTGCCTCCAAAACCGACTCTCAACTGTTCCAATAGTTAGCCCAAAGACATGACGATACGTGATGGATCTGCGTGCAAACATTCTTTCGCATGGCCCTTCAATTTAACTATGCAGAGCAACTCTTTCTGTATGTCAGATAGACGGTACAGCTTCGATATGTTGTCTAGTTGAGCGATCCAGTTGTTAATTGATCTGTCTCCGGAAGTTCATTCAGTACTTCCTTCGCCAAACTGAATAACGATGAAGTCAGCTCACAATTTTGTGGTTTGCCTGTAGTTGCGTTCGACCCGTCTGCAACTATTTCACCACTAATTTCGGAGTCACCAATGCGCGCGTCACTAACGCTCTCGACAAATTCGGCGTTGGCGCCACCGACGTTATCTTCGTTGTGAATAGTCGTGTCGTCCTGCTCTAACTGCCGCTGTTGCATGGCGCCGACAGCTAGCGCGCGCAAATTTTGCAGCAAAATTTTAGCTGCCTCTAACTGCGCAGTTAGCTGTAGCAGAATTCCCTCTTGTCTAGCAATTGCTGTTTCTTGTATCGATACTGGCTGACTCTGAGCTGCCGTGTTAGCTTCTGCCAATTGCTTCTCCTGGTATGTCATGGCATTCTCTGCCATGTCCTCTTCAGGCGGCTGCTCCGCTTCTGGAATGCTGCCCCGCTTACCTGCCGGCACTGCGTTAATACGTGCTATGAGCTCGGCCTTGCATCCTCGGGTTGGCAAGCCTAAAGCTGCGAGCCACCTTTTAAGCTGAACGACCGATACTTCGTTAAAGTTAATTTCCATGACATGAGCTCAATCCCACTTCTGAGTTTGTAGACGGTATATAAATGATTAAACTTCTTTTTACTTTTTCCCGCGCCTTTCTGCGACTTCTTTTATTGGCGTCTTCGCTTGAATTAATCTTCTTCTTCTTTTACTCAAAAAGGTAACGTTAGTGTTAGTGATGGCACTATTAGTTCTAGTGAGTGCCATCACTAGTTAGTTGTTTACATATTAATGGTATGCCATCAGCCTGTTACAAACTTAAAGTAAGAGTATCATACTCACTACATAGCGAAACTTTGTTGCTTTGTTTATACAAACACATACATACATAAGTGCAGTAATAGGATCCGTCACTTATGCGGACTGGCCGCAGCGTGGGATCGCTAGCGTAAGCACTTCTTAGGTATGTACACTCTGTACATATATATACAAATACATAACCACATACATACTGCAACACTCCCTCTCTCTGCCGACGTTCTTAGCGACAGAGCTGGATAAGAATATTCTATGTAATAAGCCTAAGTTTGAATCAAAACAGAGTGATCACTCTGAATAAAACCAATTTATCAGATCCGATCATTTAATAAAATCGGTATCCTTATATATCAATTGATACTTGCAACAAAACACATTGAAACAAAAACATCTGACTGTATGTATGGAGTCCATACTATGGACATATACATTTGACATTATAAGTATGCACGCACATATGTATGTGTGTATATGTAATACATACACAATTGGTTGGCACAGCCAGCACTCCCGGGCAGCGCTGCCGCTAGAAAGCAGCGAAAACGTTCGGTCACATGTTTGTATGTTTCTGTCTCGCTTGCACACATGCAGTGAAATGGCGTTAAATTATAAACTTTGTTACGTGTCTAGCTCTTTTGTTTATAGTCCGATTTATATGCAACTTTCAGGATAGTTTGATATACTTTGTCTTCAAACGAATGTGAAATAACAATACTGTACGATAAGAACATATGCCTTAAAATCGGCATTGAAGTATGAAAATTATTTTATTTCTTGTGGGAACAGGGGGCGTGTCAGTTCAAAATTTATAATGACAATGCATTTATGCCATCTCAAGGAACCTATATACCAAAATTGGTGTTCCTAAGTGCCATAGTTACTGAGATATTTGCCTAAAACATAAATTTTTTCTGAGGTGTGTCTAGTTTTTTGCTCATTGTGGGCGAACGGGGCGTAGCATCGAAAAAAAAAAAGATTCTTGTATTGACTGACTTAATATCGAGTCGATTGTGACTAAATTCAAACTTGTAGCTGTTACCATCTCTGAAATCTGTTTGTTCATACGGACAGACAGACAGACAGACAGACAGACAGACAGACAGACGGACATGGCTATATCGACTCGGCTAGTGATGCTGATCATGAATATATATACTTTATGGGGTCTGCCACGCCTCCTTCTGTCTGTTACATACTTTTCACAAACCCAATATACTCCCTCTTGCAGAGAGTATAAAAAAACTGCCAGCTACAACATTACTGGACGTATACTGGATGTGCAGCGGCGGCAGCAAGACAACCGAGGAAGAAAAGTGGCAACGAAACAACGAGACTGGAAATACTGAGTGAGTAGAGGTGATCAGCAATGCCTAATAGTAGGCGCAGTGGAGTTTATAAAAAGCTTAGAGAAAGAAAAGCTAAACTCATAAAACTGCTATTTGCCCCCAACACAACAATTAGTTGGGAAACAGGCAATTACAAGCTGAAATCGACAATATCGAGTCTATTCAGCCAGAAAATAAAAATAAAAGCTTAACCTCTACAAATGAAAAAAATTATAAAAATGCAATTCCCAAAGAGGAAAATATATCAGAAGAAGTAAACATGTTAGACAACGAATCTAAAATAGCGGACTCAACCGCAAACGTTATAAACAATGTCGAAACTTTCTCAGTCGATTTAAAAGCAATTACAATTATGCTTATAATAATCGTTGTTCTGCTAATAGCAAATATTCTAACTAAGCTATACAAGTTGCACAATAAGTGCCTTTAGAAAAAATATAGTACAAGTAGAGCAGACAACTTAGATATAATCTAAAATGATAAACATTGATGGTGCGTTAAAAATTCCCATATCTATTGAACAATGGAATGGAATGCATTAGCGAGACAAATAAATAATTACAAAGACAAGTTCGAGAAATCATACAAATGTATCAATTCTGATAAAACAATAAAGTCAGACACATTGACACATCATGCGCAAATACTAACAGCTCAATATAACAATATATTAACTACAATTAACCAAGTTAATGGTAAATTGACGCAGGAGCATAAAAATCAATGTCAGAAAATTGTAAAAACACTTCAAACAAGATTACAAAATATTTGTATTAGATGGAGTATTGTAATAACAATACCAGAAGATCAAAATCTGTCAGCTGAATTCAACGAGACCCAGTTACAAGATTAAGATGAGTGTGATATTGATGATAGTGATATTGAAATGCTCCAAAAATATATATTGACATTACAATGACTAACCAAGTAGCCTTAGATAGGGAATATGTGAAGCAGGTTTCCTCTTCTGTCCCAGAATTTGATGGTGAACAAGTAAGAAAGCCTACAGTCGAGCGAGCCGACTGTAAAAGACCCCGTACTCATGCTAGTGCGCGTTTTACCATACAAATAAGTAATTTTCGACCGATTTGTCCTATGGGAGCTATAGGCTATAGTTGTCCGATCCGGACCAAATTTAGTGAGGATAGTAAGATAGATACCATACACATAATGTGTGAATTTGGTCTCCCTAGCTCTTGTCGTTTTCAAGTTATGGTGATGTGAAAATAGTTTTTTACAATTTGCGGGGGCGGTAGGGGGCGTGGCAAAGATTTAAAATAAACTTGGTCTGCTTTGCCCGTACTTGCCCGTTTAGAAACAAGAGTCAAATAACTAACGCAACCTCGCGGTAAAAATGCGTGGCTTAGGTATGGAAGAAGAAGAGCGCAGGCAAAAATGTGAATTTCCGTCATGTGTGTTTAAATAAAAAAATTGCGTAAAATCATTTTGTTAATTATACCAGAAATAGTAACTCTTAACAAAAGTTATTTTGTAAGGATTTTACCCATCCTAAGTCATTTAGGCAACAGATAGCTGAAGAAATTGTGTTTTTAAGTAAACAAAAAAAAGAAAAAGGTAGAACCACAGGTATGAGTATGGGATTTCTAAGCTGCATTGTAAAATGAAGAACACAGAATTCATTTTGAAACTATCCTATTCGATTTCAAGAGGCTTCTCCTGAAACGAAAACGCATCTCGTCCATTGCATCGATTATACACGTGCGATCCCAAGAGAATTGAAAGAAAATAGTTAGAGCTCTGATAAGTCAGCACTATTAGATATTCTTATGTTGATGGTTATTTACAAAAAATCCATTATGCAATGTTTTTTTAGCAAAAATGCATTAAAGAAATTCATAACTTGATTTTGATTTTCTTCTTCCATTCCCCGCTTTTAAGGGGTGAGGTAACAATTGCTTATTGACTCTTTTTTGATAGGGCATAATCGGAAAGGCAGATTCGTAAACTTAATTTAGAGTAATGCTTACTCAATGAAGTGTATATATTCTCCTCAATATCTTATGTTAAATTTAAGAGTTTAATTCCTGCAAAAATTTACGATTTACATTAAAAGAAAGTAGACTTCGTTTGCAAGCAAGCAGCATTATCAGATCCACTTATTTTAAAAGGATTTCGAAGAGAATAGTTTAAGTCGAAAAAAATTAAGTCAATTAAGTATTATAATAAATGTAAATGTATGTTTTAAATAAAAATGACAGTAAAAAGAAATAAAGAAAAACCACCTCAAAATAATATAACCAAAAATGTTGGCACCAACATTTAGTAAATTTTATTCAAAAATTTGTCTAAAACATATTAAAATGTGGTACCAATATAAAAATACGATTGAAAACAATAGTTTGTGATAAAAAATTGTATTTTTAATATTTATTTTATGTGTCTATTATGGGCAGAAACATTAGTGAACTTTGACCTTAAATTTTAAAGCACCCTGTTGACCGAAAAGGCGGTTCGAACATTCATTTTATAGCTTAATAAGTTTTTTAATGACCGCTTTTTAAGTTTTTTTAAAAACTTTAATATATATTTTATTTATATTTAGACGTTGATGTACTAACGAGACAGTACATTCAAGTGGTCCAACAACACCAAGCAACGTGCTTGTTAACGCGCGGAACCCTGCAAATAATGCAACCACCTCCCGCCCAACCGACCGAGGGGCACACCGCATAACGTACGGCTAACGAAAAACGCGAAACGGATTTATTAGTAAAAAACTATTACAATATAATAAAAATACATTACAATATGACAAAATATTACAATAAGACAAAATATTTAATAATTTATTATGTAAACTATATTAATTAAGATCTAGACAGGTGAAAAAGAATAGAATCTCTAATGAAAGGGATAGAAGTAGAACTACCTACAACTCGAGAAAGTTTGTTGTAGTTACTACACAAGATTCGGAAAGGGTTATGGACAGCAAAGTTAGTAGTACAGGGTTGAAGAGAAAGGGGAAGAAAGTGTCTAGTGGGTCTGATCGGCACAGCGAAAGTAATCTGGCTAATTAATTCAGTGGAATCAATTTCGCCGTTGATTAGTTTGTGTAAGAAAATTACACCGAGCACTGTCCTACGATCAGACAAAGAAGAAAGATTTAATAGAAGAAGTCTACTACGATAAGATGGCAACCGTATGTTAGTATTCCAGTTAAGGGCCCTTAGGGCAAAAAGAAGGAATTGTTTTTGTACTGATTCTATTCTGTCTTGATGAATCCTGTATTGGGGAGACCAAATACAAGATCCATATTCAAGAATAGGACGTACCAGGGTGGTGAACAGTGTTTTTGTTAAATAGGGATCGTTAAATTCTTTCGACCAGCGCTTTATGAAACCCAGGACACCAAAAGCACGGTTAGTAATTGATAAAACATGCCTATCAAACTTGAGCTTTGGATCCATAAGGATACCCAAATCAATTACCGACTCAATTCTGTGAAGGGAGTTGCCACTCAGAATATAATTGTTTAGAAAGGGGAGTCGCCTGCTGAAGGACATTACGTTACACTTACTATAATTAAGATTTAATAAATTAGCTTGACACCAGGTTTGAAAGCTATAAAGATCAGATTGTAACCTGGTTCCAAGGAGTGACTCAGTGGCCGATACACAGAGTTTAACGTCATCGGCATACATGAGCACCCTAGAGTGACTGATTGCTGATGGCAGATCATTTATAAACAAAATAAATAACAGAGGACCAAGATGGCTGCCTTGTGGAACGCCAGAAGTAACTTGAACAGACTTAGATAGTGTTTCATGAAAATACACCTGTTGTGTTCTAGAACATAAGTAGTTCGAAATCCACAGTGTAAAGTTATAAGAAAGTCCCAAAAGATTGAGTTTATGTATTAAGAGGTGTGGTTAACGGAGTCAAAAGCCTTGCTAAAATCTGTATAAATGACGTCAGTTTGCAATTTTTTATCAAAGCCCTGCAAAACACATGATGTAAACTCTAACAGGTTAGTGGTAGTGGATCTATGTTTCACAAACCCATGCTG
>JAEIGM010000319.1:0-39324 GCA_018903735.1 Drosophila cardini
AGATATTTGCATAAAACATAAATTTTTTACGAGGTATTTCTAGCTTTTTGCACATACTGACTTAATATCGAGTCGATAGAGACCAAATTCAAACTTGTAGCTCTTACCATCTCTGAAATCTGTTTGTTCATACGGACAGACGGACAGACAGACGGACATGGCTATATCGACTCGGCTTGTGATGCTGATCAAGAATATATATACTTAATGGGGTCTGCCACGCCTCCTTCTGCCTGTTACGCACATTTCGCTTCAGAAAAACTTGATAGACCCCTACACTCTTTTATAGAGTACGGGGTCTAAAAAGAACAAAATAAAAACAAGAAAGAAAGGTTATCTTCGGCTCGCCGAAGATTAAATACCCTTGCAGTCATGCATGTTGCATTCATTGGATTCAGTTACCAGTGGTTCCTATGGATGCTCTATGATATAATAGTCCGATTTAGATGAGATTTGGTCAGTATATAGGGAATAATAGCAAAGGAGTAGTGCGTGAATTTAGCTGAAATCGCTTAATAGACTTTACAGATTTTCATACCATGCCTTTAAACTGATTGTTCCTATGGCAGCTATATGATATAGTGGTTCGATCCGAATGAAATTTGGTCAACAGCTAGGGAATGATAGCAAATGTTTATGGCGTGAGTTTGGTTGAAATCGCTCAATCGACACTGAATATTTTCATACTAGGCATTTTCATCATTATCAACCGATTGTTCCTATGGAAGCTATATGATATAGTAGTCCGAATTGGATGAAATTTGGTCAGCATATAGGGAATGATAGCTTATGCGTACTGCGTGAATTTGGTTGAAATCGATCAATAGACATTAAAAATTTTCATACTAAGCCTTTGAACCGATTGTTCCTATGGCAGCTATATGATATAGTGGTTCGATCCGAATGAAATTTGGTCAACAGCTGGAGAATGATGGCAAATGTTTATGGCGTGAGTTTGGTTGAAATTGCTCAATCGACACTGAAAATTTTCATACTAGGCATTTTCATCATTTTCAACCGATTGTTCCTATGGCAGCTATATGATATAGTGGTCCGATTCGGATGAAATTTGGTTTGCACATGGGATTTGGTACTAAATGCATATAGGCTTAATTTGGTTGAAATAGCTCAAAAAAAATTTTTTTGCAACCGATTGTTCCTATGGGAGCTATATGATATAGTCATCCGATCCGGCCGATTTTAACAAATGATCTGCCTGCAGAGAGAATACACATCTGTACCAAGTTTCATCAAGATAGCTTTAAAACTGAGAGACTAGTTCGCATAGAAACAGACGGACAGACGGACAGACAGACGGACATGGCTATATCGACTCGCCTGTTGATGCTGATCAAGAATATATGAACTTTATGGGGTCGGAGATGCCTCCTTCAATGCGTTACAAACTTCGTGACAAAATTAATATACCCTCTGCAAGGGTATAACAAGAAAGAATGTTATAGTCGCCTCGCGACTTTAGGATACCCGTTACTCAGTTTAATTATATTATTAACAATATAATATATTATTAATAATATTAATAATATTACAATCGGTTAGGTAATCGACCCTATTGATTTTAATTCAGATGACTTGAGAAACGCCGAAAATTTTCATACAAAATCATATTTACAGCGTATTTTTGACCGATCGTCCCTATGGGAGCTATACGATATAGTCGTCCGATTTGGATGAAACTTAGTCAATATGTCTATATTATTGACAGATATATTCTGTGTAAGTTTCACTTCGATTGGTTGGCCAACGCAAAAGTTATTCATATAAATTCATATTTGGAGCGTATTTTTGACCGATTGTCCCTATGGTAGCTATATGATATAGTTGTCCGATTTGGATCAAACTTAGTCAGTATGTTTATATTATTGACAGATATATTCTGTGTAAGTTTCACTTCGATTGGTTGGCCAACGCAAAAGTTATTCATATAAATTCATATTTGGAGCGTATTTTTGACCGATTGTCCCTATGGGAGCTATACGATATAGTTGTCCGATTTGGATCAACCTAGGTCAGTATACGTAATCCCTAGACGTGTACTTTCTGTGTCAATTTGGTTTAGATAGCATTACTAACAAAAAAGTTTTCTATACTAAAACATGCTATTTTTACCTGTTTTTACCTTTGTATGCATATAGAACGCCCTAAAGTGGGCGTGTCAAAAAACAAAAGCAAACTTGTACTGCTTGGGCATTTTATCTTTCGTTTGCGACCACTCGGGCCTTTCTAGCTCTTATAGTCTCTGAGATCCTTTTATTCACACAGACGGACAGACGGACAGACGGACATGGCTATATCGACTCGGCTAGTCATGCTGATCAAGAATATATATACTTTATGGGGTCTGCCATGTCTCCTTCTCCTTGTTACATACATTGCAACGAATACAATATACCCTTTTACTCTACGAGTAACGGGTATAACAAGAAAGAATGCTATAGTCGCCTCGCGACTTTAGGATACCCGTTACTCAGTTTAATTATATTATTAACAAGAAAGAAAGGTTATCTTCGGCTCGCCGAAGATTAAATACCCTTGCAGTCATGCATGTTGCGTTCATTGGATTCAGTTACCAGTGGTTCCTATGGATGCTGTATGATATAATAGTCCGATTTAGATGAGATTTGGTCAGTATATAGGGAATAATAGCAAAGGAGTAGTGCGTGAATTTAGCTGAAATCGCTTAATAGACTTTACAGATTTTCATACCATGCCTTTAAACTGATTGTTCCTATGGCAGCTATATGATATAGTGGTTCGATCCGAATGAAATTTGGTCAACAGCTAGGGAATGATAGCAAATGTTTATGGCGTGAGTTTGGTTGAAATCGCTCAATCGACACTGAATATTTTCATACTAGGCATTTTCATCATTATCAACCGATTGTTCCTATGGAAGCTATATGATATAGTAGTCCGAATTGGATGAAATTTGGTCAGCATATAGGGAATGATAGCTTATGCGTACTGCGTGAATTTGGTTGAAATCGATCAATAGACATTAAAAATTTTCATACTAAGCCTTTGAACCGATTGTTCCTATGGCAGCTATATGATATAGTGGTTCGATCCGAATGAAATTTGGTCAACAGCTGGAGAATGATGGCAAATGTTTATGGCGTGAGTTTGGTTGAAATTGCTCAATCGACACTGAAAATTTTCATACTAGGCATTTTCATCATTTTCAACCGATTGTTCCTATGGCAGCTATATGATATAGTGGTCCGATTCGGATGAAATTTGGTTTGCACATGGGATTTGGTACTAAATGCATATAGGCTTAATTTGGTTGAAATAGCTCAAAAAAATTTTTTTTGCAACCGATTGTTCCTATGGGAGCTATATGATATAGTCATCCGATCCGGCCGATTTTAACAAATGATCTGCCTGCAGAGAGAATACACATCTGTACCAAGTTTCATCAAGATAGCTTTAAAACTGAGAGACTAGTTCGCATAGAAACAGACGGACAGACGGACAGACAGACGGACATGGCTATATCGACTCGCCTGTTGATGCTGATCAAGAATATATATACTTTATGGGGTCGGAGATGCCTCCTTCAATGCGTTACAAACTTCGTGACAAAATTAATATACCCTCTGCTAGGGTATAACAATATAATATATTATTAATTATATTAATAATAGTACAATCGTTTAGGTAATCGACCCTATTGATTTTAATTCAGATGACTTGAAAAACGCAGAAAATTTTCATACAAATTCATATTTACAGCGTATTTTTGACCGATCGTCCCTATGGGAGCTATACGATATAGTCGTCCGATTTGAATGAAACTTGGTCAACATATTTATATTATTGACAGATATATTCTGTGTAAGTTTCACTTCGATTGATTGGCCAACGTAAAAGTTATTTATATAAATTCATATTTGGAGCGTATTTTTTACCGATTGTCCCTATGGGAGCTATACGATATAGTTGTCCGATTTGGATCAAGCTTGGTCAGTATATGTACTCCCTAGACGTGTACTTTATGTGTCAATTTGGTTTATATAGCATTGCTAACAAAAAAGTTTTCTATACTAAAACATGCTATTTTTACCTGTTTTTACCTTTGTATGCACATAGAACGCCCTAAAGTGGGAGTGCCAAAAAACAAAAGCAAACTTGTACTGCTTGGGCATTTTATCTTTCGTTTGCGATCACTCGTTCCTTTCTAGCTCTTATAGTCTCTGAGATCCTTTTGTTCACACAGACGGACAGACGGACAGACGGATATAACTATGTCGACTCGGCTACTCATGCTGATCAAGAATCTATATACTTTATGGGGTCTGCCATGTCTCTTTCTCCCTGTTACATACATTCCAACGAATACAATATACCCTTTTACTCTACGAGTAACGGGTATAACAAGAAAGAAAAGTACAGTCGAGCACGCCCGACCGTAGAATACTCTCTGCAATTTATTCCCGATAATTAAATAAAATCGGTATTCGGGTATATCAATTAAAAGTACTTGCAATAAAACACGTCGAAACAAAAACATCTGTTTGTATGTATACACACACATACACATTTGACATTATATGTATGCACGCACATATGTATGTGTGTATATGTAATACATACACAATTGGTTGGCACAGCCAGCATTCGCGGGCAGCGCTGCCGCTAGAAAGCAGCGAAAACGTTCGTTCACATGTTTGTATGTTTCTGTCTCGCTTGCACACATGCAGTGGAATGGCGTTAAATTATAAACTTTGTTACGTGTCTAGCGCTTTTGTTTATTGTCCGATTTATATGCAACTTTCAGGATAGTTTGATATATTTTGTCTTCAAATGAATGTGAAATAACAATACTGTACAATAAGAACATATGCCATAAAATCGGCATTGAAGTTTCAAAAGTATTTTATTTCTTGTGGGAAAAGGGGGCGTGGCAGTCCAAAATTTTTAATGACAATGCAATTATGGCGTCTCTAGGAACCTACGTACCAAAAATGGTATTTCTAAGTGCCATAGTTACTGAGATATTCGCCTAAAACACAAATTTTTTTCGAGGTGTTTCTAGTTTTTTGCTCATTGTGGGCGAACGGGGCGTGGCATCGAAAAAAAAGATTCTTGTATTGACTGACTTAATATCGAGCCGATAGAGACCAAATTCAAACTTGTAGCTCTTACCATCTCTGAAATCTGTTTGTTCATTCGGACGCACAGACGGACAGACAGACGGACATGGCTATATCGACTCGGCTTGTGATGCTGATCAAGAATATATATACTTTATGGGGTCGGCCACGCCTCCTTCTGCCTGTTACATACTTTTTTTTTACAAGCCCAATATACTCTCTCTTGCAGAGAGTATAATAAAGCGAAACAAGGCAGTGGATAGGCGGAAGAGAAAAAAATTCAATCAAGAAAGAAGAAGGCTACAGTCGGCGGCCGACTGTAAAAGACCCGTACTACAGAAGTGGCATTTTCTATTCGAAAAAAAAAAAAACATTTTGTATACATACATTTTTATATACAAATGTATGTAAATATATACACAATTAATTGGCTTATTTTAAAAATAAGCCGTGTTTTACAATTTGAAATTCAATTTAAATTTAATTTTAAATTTAAATTGAAAAAAAAAAAAAAAAAATAATCAAAATAATTCACTGACGGGATTCGAACCTCGGACTCCACGCACACGCGTCAGAGCTCTTACAGCTGCACCACGCCCCTCTCTTAAAAGTGCTCGACTATCTGCATTTACATGTAATATTTATTTGTTATACAATCAAAATTAATAAAATGTCCCTTACGGCACTCGAACCCATGATCCCGGGTTCACATACAAGTGCGAAGAATTAGATCAGGCATCTTTACTACTTAGACCACACTCCGCATTGAAGTTTATGTAAATAATTAAAATTTAAAAAGTGAACAATTAGCATTTGTCACTGACTGGATTCGAACCCGGGACTCCGGGCTAACCAACACGTACGAAGCGCGCATCTCTACTACCTAGATCACGCTTCTTATTGAAGTTGCGGTAGCTAAACGTAGAGTTAAATCTTATATTGCAAGCAAGTGTAAACAAACAATTAATTCAAAAAATTCAGCATTTTTGATTAATTTATTTTATATGTTGTGGTTGTCCGATTTGGACCAAATTTGGTGAGGATACTTTTAATAATTATTCACACATTCTCTGTAAGTTTGGTTGCGATCGCTTAACTAACATTACGTGTCTTCATACAAATTTTTTATTTTTTACCGGTTTGTCCTATGGGAGCTATAGGCTATAGTTGTCCGATCCGGATCAAACTTGGTGAGGATAGTTATATTGGTACCATACACATAATGTGTGAATTTGGTCACTCTAGCTCTAGTAGTTTTCAAGTTATGGTGATGTGAAAATTGTTTTTTGCAATTTGCGGGGGCGGTAAGGGGCGTGGCAAAGATTTGAAATAAACTTGATCTGCTCGCGAAGCAGACGGACTTTCATTCCAAATTTGGTAGCTCTAGCTCTTGTAGTTTAGAAGTTCCAGGTGTTCATACAGACGGACGGACGGACGGACGACGGACAGACGGACATGGCTATATCGTCTCGGCTGTTGATGCTGATCAAGAATATATATACTTTATGGGGTCGGCCACGCCTCCTTCTGCCTGTTACGCACATTTCGCTTCAGACAAACTTAATAGACCCCTATACTCTTTTTTAGAGTACGGGGTCTAAAAAGGGAAAAATTCATCGAGGAATTGTTTCCAGTTCTCCTCAAAGAATTCACCAAGGAAAAGGCGCGACCCCAAGGGAAATTATTATTATTGAGGAATCGCTTGTGCTTGTGGCGGTCTATACAACATGGATGGAGGTGAGTCCCTAAGTCACTTAGTGGGTGTGCGTTGGGTAAACTATCGCCAAAAAGAAGAGCTATCGGCGATAGCGCAGGAATTCGGCCTGGAAGCGAATTTCCTCGTTCATACAAGGCAGCGATCACAGCAGGGAGGTCTGGAATAGACTCGCCGAGCTGGAGGCGCAATACGTGAAGCTCGTCGAGCCCTCCGCTGGCGAATCCGGCGGACTGATGCCCCAGAAGTCGGAGCCAGATTAACGAACTCCCCACCTGTACGAACAGCCTCCTCCCCAGTTATGGCAGCCGCAGCAGTCGACGGTGAAATTCCCACCAGAGATTCGGGTGGAGGGGAGACCGCCGGTTATATGTGCTCGCGCAGACGAGGCGCGGGTGCAAAGGGGAGTGGCGGATCAGGTACGCAAATGGGGAATGAGATTCGGCGGTCAGGAAGATGCGCTAGGGTTTTTAGAAATCCTTGAGCAGCGTGCCGCGACGTACAGGATCGACGTGGATCATATGCCCGCCCCCATGAGTGAGGTGATGGTCGACCAAGCAGCCAATTGGTTCCTGACGAGTGGTCTTCCTCCCCAGGATTTCGAACGTCTGGAGGATCAGATACGTACGCATCGTCAGCAGCGATCCGAGAAGTTCAAGGATTACGTGGTCCAGCTACGACTGCTCATGCGGCGTGCAGGGTACAGCACCGCGCAGGAGCTGTACAGGATTTATGAGAACGCGGCCCCGGAATACCGATTGTACGTGCGCAGGAGCGACTTCGCCACACTGGCGAAACGGAGTACTCCAGAACCAAAGCGAGTAACAGGGGCGAGTCGAATTTTGCAGGGGCGAGGAATAGCCCGCCAAACCCGTTCCGTCAAGAGACGGAAGGACAGCAGTGGACCGGCCAGACGACGCCAACAAGAGCAATAGGGGCGCGAATAACAGCACCGCAAGGAGGAGCAGCACACGGCAGCGGTGGATTCGGCCCGCGACGCGCTTGCCATCGGTGCGGGCAAAGTGGACACTCGCCAGGGAGTGCCCCAACGCCCAGGGAATATTTTGTCGAGTCTGCGGCAAACAAGGACGAAGCAGCAAGGAATGCTGCGAGCTAGCGAGGTCGGGTAACGACCCGAGGCGCTCCTTAGGCCAGGAGGAGGGTTGCGCCGTGAATCACAACTCCAGGCGGTAAGCGGACCGATGGTGGTGAAGGGCGGCAAGATCGTGGCCCAAGTTACGGTCGACGGAGAGGCGACGATAGCCACGATAGAGCTCTGTGAGCTTTGTGAGTGAGCACTGGCTGCGGAAGCAGAGGATCAGCGGTAAGCGGCTGGAAGCGAATACTAGGATTCGCTTGGCGGACGGATCATCCGTGGAGGTGAAGAGGGCTTTTCTGGTCGAGATAAGTTTGGCAGGAGAGATAGCGAAGATGGCAGTGCTGGGTATGCCTACCATGCTAGACAACGTCATCCTAGGGATGGACTTTTTGTGCAAGATGGGCACCACGATACGCATAGGACGTGCGAAATTAGCCATGGAACTAGTAGCAGACGACAAAAGAAGTCCGTCGCGGAGACCCGGACTCCAGATACGGTAGTCCCGCCCCCCGAGGAGAAGCCTAAAGCGCCGCGACATCGGAAGAGGGTGAGGGACCAGAGAGATCGTGTCATCCCATCGGATGGGGCAGACACAAATACGACGGGTGAGTGTGAAACGAAATTTTAAGACAGAGCGGATAGAGCGCAAGGGGCGAGGTCTGGGACCCCCCAGGGAGCGCAGTTGATGGAAGGCGGAATGGCCGGGCGACCTCGAGCCTGAGGTAAGCGAGTTTTTGGAAAGGGAACTGTCGTCGTTCAAGAATCTATCGGGTGTCTCACACTTCATGAAGCACAGCATCCGGATGAGAGACGACAAAGCGCTGAAGCAGCGGTATTACCCAAAGAACCCGGCGATGCAGAAGGTGATTGAAGAGCAGGTAGACGAGCTCATTCGAGTAGGTGCAATTGAGAACTCCCGCAGCCCGCACAGCGCTCCGATAGTCTTGGTAAGGAAAAAGACTGGGGAGTGGCGAATGTGCGTGGATTACTGGCAGCTCAACGCGCACTCCATACCGGATGCTTATCCAGTCCCTCGAATAAATCACATTGTGGAGAGGTTGCGCCACGTCCGCTATATTTCGACGCTGGACTTGAAGCACGGATACTGCCAGATCCCCATGGCTGCGGATAGCCATGAATGCACAGCTTTCACCGTGCCGGGGAGAGGTCTGTTTCAGTGGAGAGTGATGCCGTTCGGGTTACATTCGCCGGGAGCTACGTTCCAGAGAGCCTTGGACACGGTAATAAGACCGGAGATGGAGCCCCACGCATTCCCATACGTCGACGACATGGTGATGACAGGAGCAACAAAGGAGCAACAAACGAGCTGCGAACTTGAAACTTAACAGGAAGAAGTGTCATTTCTTCCAAAATAAACTGGCGTATCTTGGACATGTGGTGAGCGGTGAAGGTATCTGTACAGATCCCGACAAGGTTGACGCGATCCAGAACCTTCAAGCTCCCCATAACCTGAAGACGCCACAGCAATGCCTCGGAATGGCATCATGGTACAGGCGGTTCGTACCAGACTTTGCAACCCTGGTAGAACCGATGACATCTCTCCTCAGGAAGGGCCAAAAGTGGGCCTGGGGAAAGGCACAGGAAATGGCGCTGCAGGAGCTGAAGGAGAAGCTGACGACAGGAGTGCCTGGCGATAGTATGGGCCATCAGGAAGATGCAGTGCTACCTGGAGGGCTATCGTTTCGAGGTGATAACGGATCACTTGTCACTAAAATGGCTGAACTCCATCGAAAGTCCATCCGGAAGGATAGCGAGATGGGCCTTGGAGTTGCAGCAGTTCCAGTTCGATATAAGGATATAAGGTAGTTCCAGTTCGCAAAGGTAAGCTGAACGCGGTAGCGGACGCGCTTTCCCGACAGCCCCTGGATACGTGTCAGCCAGTGGCAGTCGACGACTACCAGTGCAGGTGGACAGAGAAAATGAAGGATATGATCAGCACCCAGCCAGAGAAATTCCCGGACTACATCGAAGATAATGGGCAGCTATACAGGAATCTGGGGCAGAGGACCGACGCCGAAGATTATATTCCCTGGAAACTATGCGTGCCGAAGGACCAGAGGAAACGGGTACTGGCGGTGGCAAGACTGGCGCAGCGGTACTACTGGCCAGGTATGTTCAGGGAAGCGACCAGGTATGTGAAATGTTGCGAATGTTGTCAAAAGTACAAAACGAAGCAGAGAAAACCAGCGGGACGAATGCTGACCCGACAGGTGGCGGAACCGATGGCAGTGATGTGCGCGGATTTCGTGTTCGTGGGATGAACTGCTATCCGAGATAGCACTGGCAGTCAACTCAAGCATAGCAGACTCGACGGGATTCAGCCCATGTTTCCTTGTGCAAGGCAGGGAACCTGGCCTTCCGGCGGCGCTATACGACGAGGTAACCCCCGGATCAGCTACGAGTCCCCTGAGCCCCCAGGATAAAGAGAAGAAATTAAAGGAAATTTTGGAAGTCGCGAGGAACAACCTACAGAAGGCGTCAATGGACCAAGGGAGGCACTACAACCTCCGAAGAAGAGAATGGCGGCCAGCGGTTGGGAGTGAGGTCATGGTAAGACAGCACACGTGAGGGCGAACGCAAGAAGCGGGTGGCTAATCTAACCGCCCTCAAACCGTATTTTCAGAACCCAGAAGACAGTGACGAAAGCATGGACTCCCTGCAGGCCGCGAGCACGCCTTGGGGAAGGGCGAGTGACGCGGGCCCAGGCGGAAAAAGAGGGGGATGGTTATCATATGGAAATGAAAGTATATTTAAAGGCGGAATCCAGACCCCGTCTTACATTTTTGTAGCAATAAGGAGATTTGTTAGCATTAAGAACATTTTGTAGCATTAAGCATTTGAATTGAAATATTATGTGAATTAATTAATTTTGTAATCGAATATAAGTATCGATAGGAGTTAGTGAGGCTGGCAGCGCCCTCTATCGGGAGCGCGAGGAGCCGTCGGGTGCAACTCTGCACGAAAGCTCTGTGAGTGAGTGAGCTTTCGTGGTGGAGTTGCATCACCGACTGTAAAAAACCCCGTACTCACTCTAGTGAGCATTTTACTATACAAATAACTGACTGACTGATCTGTCTTATGGGAGCTATACGGATCTGAAAATCACCAAACTTCGACCGATTTGTCCTATGGCAGCTATACGCTATTGTTGTCCGATCCGGACCAAACTGTAAATTGTAAAATACTATGGTCACCTAGGAAAAAACTGATGTTTTAAGCGAAAATATCATTAACTATAGCACTTAGGAATACCAATTTTGGTATGCAGGTTGCTAGAGACAGCATAAATGCATTGTGATTACAAATTTTGGACTGCCACGCCCCCCACATACAAACAAGTGAGCGAACGTTTTCGCTGCTTGTGGAGCGACTGCGCTGCCCGCGGACGCTGCATGCACATGTTTGCATACGATACGATGTGTCATATATCGATATTCAATACGATATGTAAGTGTAATTGCGATATGATATCGAATGCCATATTTGGTCATTATGTCGACATCTAAAGCGAAATATCGTATTTGATTTCAGTTATTGACAATATCGATATCGAACACGATATGTGATTTGATGTGATATTTGAATTAAGTTACATCCCCATTACAAACTGATGGTTTGATTCAAAGTGTTTTATTGCAAATACTATCCATTGTAATACCCCAATATCAATTGATTAATATAATCATGTAATCCGGAATAAACTGCCAAGAGTATTATTAACATTATTTTTATTTTCAAATTAAATAAATATTAAT
Organism: Drosophila cardini; assembly: GCA_018903735.1. NCBI lineage: Eukaryota > Metazoa > Arthropoda > Insecta > Diptera > Drosophilidae > Drosophila > Drosophila cardini. The sequence goes on from JAEIGM010000319.1 coordinate 11,707, forward strand.
ATTAAAATATACATTTTTAATTATAAAACGTGATTTGTTTTTACGCAAAACATATTTTCAAACAAGGCATGTAGGAAATCTAATTATGTACATAAATATTTATTTGCAAAGATATATGTACATATATATATGTATGCATGTACATGTCTAAAATAGGAGTCAATTTGGCTCTTCTGCATTTCCTTTTTTCATTTTTGTATGGAATAATGTTTGTTTTTCACTAAAAATAATGACAATAAAAAAACAAGTAAGAAAGGCTACAGTCGAGCGAGCTGACTGTAAAAGACCCCGTACTCTTGCTAGTGCGCGTTTTACCATACAAATAAGTAATTTTCGAACGATTTGTCCTATGGGAGCTACAGGCTATAGTTGGCCGATCCAGACAAAACTTGGTGAGGATAGTTACAATGGTACCATACACATAATGTGTTAGTTTGGTTGCAATCGCTCAACGAAAACTTCATGTCTCCATACAAATCACCCATTTTCGACCTATAGTAGGCTATAGTTGTCCGATCCGGACCAAACTTGGTGAGGATAGTTACAATGGTACCATACAAATAATGTGTTAGTTTGGTTACAGTCGCTCAACTAAAACTTCATGTCTTCATCCAAATCACCAATTTTCGGCCGATTTGTCCTATGGGAGCTATGGGCTATAGTTGTCCGATCCGGACCAAATTCATTAAGGATAGTTAGATAGGTACCATACACATAATGTGTGAATTTGGTCTCCCTAGCTCTAGTCGTTTTCAAGTTATGGTGATGTGAAAATAGTTTTTTACAATTTGCGGGGGCGGTAAGGGGCGTGGCAAAGATTTGAAATAAACTTGATCTGCTCGCAAAGCAGACGGACGTTCAGTCCTAATTTGGTGGCTCTAGCTCTTGTAGTTTAAAAGATCCAGGTAATCATACAGACGGACGGACGGACGGACGGACAGACAGACGGACATCGCTATATCGTCTCGGCTGTTGATGCTGATCAAGAATATATATACTTTATGGGGTCGGAAAAGCCTCCTTCTGCCTGGTACTCACATTTCGCTTCAGACAAACTTAATAGACCCCTATACTCTTTTTTAGAGTTTGGAGTCTAACAAGAAAGAATTCTATAGTCGCCTCGGGACTTTAGGATACCCGTTACTCAGTTTTATTATATTATTTACAATGGGATATAATAGTACAACCGTTTAGTCAATCGACCCAAGTGAGTTTAATTCAGATGGCTTGGGAAACACAGAAAATTTTCATACAAATTCATATTTGGAGCGGATTTTTGACCGATGGGAGCTATACGATATAGTCGTCCGATTTGGATAAAACTTGGTGAGTAGGTTTATATAATTGGCAAATATATTCTGTGTGAGCTTCATTAAGATTGCTTGGTCAACGCAAAAGTTATCCATATAAATTCATTATTTTAGCGTATTTTTGACCGATTGTCCCTATGGGAGCTCCACGTTCTAGTTGTCCGATTTAGATCAAACTTGGGAAGTATATGTACTTCCTTGACGTATACTCTGTGTAAATTTGGTTGAGATAGCATTGGTATCAAGAAAGTTTTCTGTACTAAAATATGCTATTTTGACCTGTTTTACGTTTGTATGAACATAGAAGTGGGCGTGTCAAAAACAAAATCAAATTTGCACTGTTTGGGCATTTTATCTTTTATTTGCGACCACTCGGGACTTTCTAGCTCTTATAGTCTCTGAGATCCGTTTGTTCACACAGACGGACGGACGGACGGACAGACGGATAGACGGACATGGCTAAATCGACTGGGCTAGTAATTCTGATCAAGAATATATACACTTTGTGGGGTCTGCCACGCCTCCTTCTCCCTGTTACATACATTCCAACGATTAAAATATACCCTTTTACTCTACGAGTAACGCGTATAAAAATAGTTAGAATGATATTTTTAAGAGAAATAAGAATCTAAATGCTAGCTCGGATTGTTATTCAGCTTAGTATATTCAAAGAAATTTTGGAAATGTAATCAGATAAGTTATAAAATAAATATTCGAACAATAGTTTTACAAGTACTAGTACTGTAAAAATGTATGCTGTTTTACTGAAAATATGAATTCCAAATAGTCAGAACGACATTTTATCTTTTATACATTCACCCGCAGCTTCGCTTGCGTTACAGTTAAATAAGAATGATCATTATAGAAAATTTTGTAAATTTGAAGAAAATGATTAAACTTAAAATCAACAAGAAAGAAAAGTACAGTCGAACACGCCCGACTGCATTATGTTCCCGATTATATGGTTATATTATCAAAATCGGTATTGGAATATTACAATGTATATTACTGGCAGTAAAACAGGTAAAAACAAAATCATATTCCTGTATGTTGGCACATACATATACATTTGGCATTATACTTATACATATATTATATACATATATTTATATATGCACTGCAGTGGTCGACATGGCCAGCGTCCGCGGGCAGCGCTGCCGCTACACAAGCAGCGTAAACGTTCGTTCATATGTTTATATGTTTCTGTCTCGCTTGCACACATGCATTGATATTGCGTTCAATTATCAACTAGTTCATCGTCCGATTTATATGCAACTTTCAGGATAGTTTGATATAATTTGTCTCTAAATGAATTTAAAATAACTTTATGGGGTCTCCCACGCCTCCTTCTGCCAGTTACATACTTTTATATACTCTGTCTTGCAGAGAATGTAAAAACACTAAAAATTATTTTCATTTCCACATCATCCCTGAGGTAGAATATTCGGCGCAATAAAGTCCCAATATAATGTGTGTTGTTTTCTTTGTTCATACGAAAGCCGCGCTTGATATACATATCGATACGTAAAGTACTCATGACTTGGAACATTGATATCGATAGGCAAGCTGTTGAAATTAGCATACACTAACAACAAAACCGTCGAGTGAGCCGATTGTTTAAGACCCCGTTCTCATCTCATTGGATAATGTTTCCGATTCAAATCAAACTTGGTATGAAAAATAACAATCATCATATACACATTATATGTGAGTTTAGTTGCGATAGCTCTACTAAAACTACATGTCTTCATACAAATGTTCTATTTTCGACCAGTTTGTCATATGAGAGCTATAAGCTATAGTTGTCTGGATAAAACTTGGTAAGGAAAGTAACATTGGTATCGCACACTCAATGTGTGAATTTGGTCACGATAACCCCACTCGTTTTCAAGTTATGGCTTTATAAAAATTTTTTTACAATTGGAAATAAACTTGATTTACGTACACTACAGACGGACTTTAATTAGAAAATTGGTGGCTTTATATAGACGGACGGACAGAAAGACAGACGGACGTTCCTATATCTACTCGGCTGTTGATGCTGTTCTAGAATATATAATTTTTATGAGGTCGGGAACGCCTCCTTCAGCTGTTAGGCACATTTCGCTGCTGGAAACCTAATAAACTGTACTCTATTTAAAAAAAGACAATGCAAAAGTGTTGGAATAATTTCTGTGTTGCCTGTAGTAATAAAGGCAATTTATTTTTATCGTTCATCAATAATCGACCGTGAGTCAAATTAATTTTTGGAGAAGTAAAAACCGAACTAATAGTAATGGATTAAAACGAAGTAAGACTATAGAATATTCTCTGTTTATTAAGTGATCAAGATAAGATTCAATTTATAGAACAAAGATAACATCCTGTTTACTAAATTGTGAGGATTTGTGAGATTTTCCGACTCAAGGAACCTACATACCAAAATTGGTGTTCCTAAGTGCCATACTTACTGAGATATTCGCCCAAAACATAAATTTTTTACGAGGTGTGTCTAGTTTTTTGCTCATTGTGGTCGAATGGGGCGTGGCATCGAAAAAAAAAGATTCTTGTATTGACTGACTTAATATCGAGTCGATAGTGACCAAATTCAAACTTGTAGCTCTTACCATCTCTGAAATCTGTTTGTTCATTCGGACGCACAGACGGACAAACAGACGGACATGGCTATATCGACTCGGCTTGTGATGCTGATCAAGAATATATATACTTTATGGGGTCGGCCACGCCTCCTTCTGCCTGTTACATAATTTTTTTTTACAAGCTCTCTTGCAGAGAGTATAATAAAGCGAAACAAGGCAGTGGATAGGCGGAAGAGAAAAAAAAATTCATCGAGAAATTTTTTCAAGTTTTCCTCAAGGAAATAAGGGAAAAATTCATCGAGGAACTGTTTCCAGTTCCTTTCAAAGAATTCACCAAGGAAAAGGCGCGACCCCAAGGGAAATTATTCATTGAGGAATCGCTTGTGCTTGTGGCAGTCTATACAACATGGATGGAGGTAAGTCCCTTAGTCACATAGTGGGTGTGCGTTGGGTATACTATCGCCGAAAAGAAGAACCATCGGCGATAGCGCAGGAATTCGGCCTGGATAAGGAAGGCCCCGTCGAGGAATTGAGGAAGCGAATTTCCTCGTTCATACAAGGCAGCGATCACAGCAGGGAGGTCTGGAATAGACTCGCCGAGCTGGAGGCCCAATACGTGAAGCTCGTCGAGCCCTCCGCTGGCGAATCCGGCGGACTGCTGCCCCAGAAGTCGGAGCCAGATTTACGAACTCCCCACCTGTACGAACAGCCTCCTCCCCCGTCATGGCAGCCGCAGCAGTCGACGGTGAAATTCCCACCAGAGATTCGGGTGGAGGGGAGACCGCCGGTTATATGTGCTCACGCAGACGAGGCGCGGGTGCAAAGAGGAGTGGCGGATCAGGTACGCAAATGGGGAATGAGATTCGGCGGTCAGGAAGATGCGCTAGGGTTTTTAGAAATCCTTGAGCAGCGTGCCGCGACGTACAGGATCGACGTGGATCATATGCCCGCCCCCATGAGTGAGGTGATGGTCGACCAAGCAGCCAATTGGTTCCTGACGAGTGGTCTTCCTCCACAGGATTTCGAACGTCTGGAGGATCAGATACGTACGCATCGTCAGCAGCGATCCGAGAAGTTCAAGGATTACGTGGTCCAGCTACGACTGCTCATGCGGCGTGCAGGGTACAGCACCGCGCAGGAGCTGTACAGGATTTATGAGAACGCGGCCCCGGAATACCGATTGTACGTGCGCAGGAGCGACTTCGCCACACTGGCGAAACGGAGTACTCCAGAACCAAAGCGAGTAACAGGGGCGAGTCGAATTTTGCAGGGGCGAGGAATAGCCCGCCAAACCCGTTCCGTCAAGAGACGGAAGGACAGCAGTGGACCGGCCAGACGACGCCAACAAGAGCAATAGGGGCGCGAATAACAGCACCGCAAGGAGGAGCAGCACACGGCAGCGGTGGATTCGACCCGCGACGCGCTTGCCATCGGTGCGGGCAAAGTGGACACTTCGCCAGGGAGTGCCCCAACACCCAGACGACAAAAGAAGTCCGTCGCGGAGACCCGGACTCCAGATACGGTAGTCCCGCCCCCCGAGGAGAAGCCTAAAGCGCCGCGACATCGGAAGAGGGTGAGGGACCAGAGAGATCGTGTCATCCCATCGGATGGGGCAGACTCAAATACGACGGCTGAGTGTGAAACGAAATTTTAAGACAGAGCGAATAGAGCGCAAGGGGCGAGGTCTGGGACCCCCCAGGGAGCGCAGTTGATGGAAGGAAAAGAGAAAAAAGAGGAACAATCCCAGGCTGAGGCGGCGGAATGGCCGGCCGACCTCGAGCCTGAGGTAAGCGAGTTTTTGGAAAGGGAACTGGCGTCGTTCAAGAATCTATTGAGTGTCTCACACATCATGAAGTACAGCATCCGGATGAGAGACGACAAACCGCTGAAGCAGCGGTATTACCCAAAGAACCCGGCGATGCAGAAGGTGATTGAAGAGCAGGTAGACGAGCTCATTCGAGTAGGTGCAATTGAGAACTCCCGCAGCCTGCACAGCGCTCCGATAGTCTTGGTAAGGAAAAAGACTGGGGAGTGGCGAATGTGCGTGGATTACTGGCAGCTCAACGCGCACTCCCTACCGGATGCTTATCCAGTCCCTCGAATAAATCACATTGTGGAGAGGTTGCGCCACGTCCGCTATATTTCGACGCTGGACTTGAAGCACGGATACTGCCAGATCCCCATGGCTGCGGATAGCCATGAATGCACAGCTTTCACCGTGCCGGGGAGAGGTCTGTTTCAGTGGAGAGTGATGCCGTTCGGGTTACATACACGGTAATAAGACCGGAGATGGAGCCCCACGCATTCCCATACGTCGACGACATGGTGATGACAGGAGCAACAAAGGAGAAACTTAACAGGAAGAAGTGTCTTTTCTTCCAAAATAAACTGGCGTATCTTGGACATGTGGTGAGCGGTGAAGGTATCTGTACAGACCCCGACAAGGTTGACGCGATCCAGAACCTTCAAGCTCCCTAGCGAAGTCGCTCCTGCGCACGTACAATCGGTATTCCGGGGCCGCGTTCTCATAAATCCTGTACAGCTCCTGCGCGGTGCTGTACCCTGCACGCCGCATGAGCAGTCGTAGCGGGACCACGTAATCCTTGAACTTCTCGGATCGCTGCTGACGATGCGTACGTATCTGATCCTCCAGACGTTCGAAATCCTGTGGAGGAAGACCACTCGTCAGGAACCAATTGGCTGCTTGGTCGAACATCACCTCACTCATGGGGGCGGGCATATGATCCATGTCGATCCTGTACGTCGCGGCAAGCTGCTCAAGGATTTCTAAAAACCCTAGCGCATCTTCCTGACCGCCGAATCTCATTCCCCATTTGCGTACCTGATCCGCCACTCCTCTTTGCACCCGCGCGTCGTCTGCGTGAGCACATATAACCGGCGGTCTCCCCTCCACCCGAATCTCTGGTGGGAATTTCACCGTCGACTGCTGCGGCTGCCATGACGGGGGAGGAGGCTGTTCGTACAGGTGGGGAGTTCGTAAATCTGGCTCCGACTTCTGGGGCAGCAGTCCGCCGGATTCGCCAGCAGAGGGCTCGACGAGCTTCACGTAGTGGGCCTCCAGCTCGGCGAGTCTATTCCAGACCTCCCTGCTGTGATAGCTGCCTTGTATGAATGAGGAAATTCGCTTCCTCAATTCCTCGACGGGGCCTTCCTTATCCAGGCCGAATTCCTGCGCTATCCCCGATAGTTCTTCTTTTCGGCGATAGTATACCCAACGCACACCCACTATGTGACTAAGGGACTTACCTCCATCCATGTTGTATAGACTGCCACAAGCACAAGCGATTCCTCAATGAATAATTTCCCTTGGGGTCGCGCCCTTTCCTTGGTGAATTCTTTGAGGAGAACTGGAAACAATTCCTCGATGAATTTTTCCCTTTTTTCCTTGAGGAAAACTTGAAAAAATTTCTCGATGAATTTTTTTTTCTCTTCCGCCTATCCACTGCCTTGTTTCGCTTTATTATACTCTCTGCAAGAGTGAGTATATTGGGCTTGTGAAAAAAAAGTATGTAACAGGCAGAAGGAGGCGTGGCCGACCCCATAAAGTATATATATTCTTGATCAGCATCACAAGCCGAGTCGATATAGCCATGTCCGTCTGTTTGTCCGTCTGTGCGTCCGAATGAACAAACAGATTTCAGAGATGGTAAGAGCCAAAATTTTAAATTTGGTCTTTATCCACTCCATTTTAAGTCTCACTAAAAAAAAATTTTTTTTTTTATGCCACCCCCCACACAAACCAACAAGCACAAAAAAACAAAAAACATAAAAAAATAATTTTATATTCGGATAATATCGCAAATAATATCCCTAATTGGACAACCAATTTTTTTTATGGTTGTTTGTTAGGAAAAAAACTCCAAAAACTCCCAAAAAATTAAAAAAAAATGTTTTTTTTTTTTTTTATAAATTGAATCTTATCTTGATCACTTAATAAACAGAGAATATTCTATAGTCTTACTTCGTTTTAATCCATTACTATTAGTTCGGTTTTTACTTCTCCAAAAATTAATTTGACTCACGATCGATTATTGATGAACGATAAAAATAAATTGCCTTTATTACTACAGGCAACACAGAAATTATTCCAACACTTTTGTATTGTCTTTTCAAATAGAGTACAGTTTATTAGGTTTCCAGCAGCGAAATGTGCCTAACAGCTGAAGGAGGCGTTCCCGACCTCATAAAAATTATATATTCTAGAACAGCATCAACAACCGAGTAGATATAGGAACGTCCGTCTGTCTTTCTGTCCGTCCGTCTATATAAAGCCACCAATTTTCTAATTAAAGTCCGTCTGTAGTGTACGCAAATCAAGTTTATTTCCAATTGTATCCAAGCCCTCTACAGGCAGCGCAAATTGTAAAAAAAAATTTGTATAAAGCCATTACTTGAAAACGAGTGGGGTTATCGTGACCAAATTCACACATTGAGTGTGCGATACCAATGTTACTTTCCTTACCAAGTTTTATCCAGACAACTATAGCTTATAGCTCTCATATGACAAACTGGTCGAAAATAGAACATTTGTATGAAGACATGTAGTTTTAGTAGAGCTATCGCAACTAAACTCACATATAATGTGTATATGATGATTGTTATTTTTCATACCAAGTTTGATTTGAATCGGAAACATTATCCAATGAGATGAGAACGGGGTCTTAAACAATCGGCTCACTCGACGGTTTTGTTGTTAGTGTATGCTAATTTCAACAGCTTGCCTATCGATATCAATGTTCCAAGTCATGAGTACTTTACGTATCGATATCTATATCAAGCGCGGCTTTCGTATGAACAAAGAAAACAACACACATTATATTGCGACTTTATTGCGCCGAATATTCTACCTCAGGGATGATGTGGAAATGAAAATAATTTTTAGTGTTTTTATATTCTCTGCAAGACAGAGTATATAAAAGTATGTAACTGGCAGAAGGAGGCGTGGGAGACCCCATAAAGTTATTTTAAATTCATTTAGAGACAAATTATATCAAACTATCCTGAAAGTTGCATATAAATCGGACGATGAACTAGTTGATAATTGAACGCAATATCAATGCATGTGTGCAAGCGAGACAGAAACATATAAACATATGAACGAACGTTTACGCTGCTTGTGTAGCGGCAGCGCTGCCCGCGGACGCTGGCCATGTCGACCACTGCAGTGCATATATAAATATATGTATATAATATATGTATAAGTATAATGCCAAATGTATATGTATGTGCCAACATACAGGAATATGATTTTGTTTTTACCTGTTTTACTGCCAGTAATATACATTGTAATATTCCAATACCGATTTTGATAATATAACCATATAATCGGGAACATAATGCAGTCGGGCGTGTTCGACTGTACTTTTCTTTCTTGTTGATTTTAAGTTTAATCATTTTCTTCAAATTTACAAAATTTTCTATAATGATCATTCTTATTTAACTGTAACGCAAGCGAAGCTGCGGGTGAATGTATAAAAGATAAAATGTCGTTCTGACTATTTGGAATTCATATTTTCAGTAAAACAGCATACATTTTTACAGTACTAGTACTTGTAAAACTATTGTTCGAATATTTATTTTATAACTTATCTGATTACATTTCCAAAATTTCTTTGAATATACTAAGCTGAATAACAATCCGAGCTAGCATTTAGATTCTTATTTCTCTTAAAAATATCATTCTAACTATTTTTATACGCGTTACTCGTAGAGTAAAAGGGTATATTTTAATCGTTGGAATGTATGTAACAGGGAGAAGGAGGCGTGGCAGACCCCACAAAGTGTATATATTCTTGATCAGAATTACTAGCCCAGTCGATTTAGCCATGTCCGTCTATCCGTCTGTCCGTCCGTCCGTCCGTCTGTGTGAACAAACGGATCTCAGAGACTATAAGAGCTAGAAAGTCCCGAGTGGTCGCAAATAAAAGATAAAATGCCCAAACAGTGCAAATTTGATTTTTTTTTTGACACGCCCACTTCTATGTTCATACAAACGTAAAACAGGTCAAAATAGCATATTTTAGTACAGAAAACTTTCTTGATACCAATGCTATCTCAACCAAATTTACACAGAGTATACGTCAAGGAAGTACATATACTTCCCAAGTTTGATCTAAATCGGACAACTAGAACGTGGAGCTCCCATAGGGACAATCGGTCAAAAATACGCTAAAATAATGAATTTATATGGATAACTTTTGCGTTGACCAAGCAATCTTAATGAAGCTCACACAGAATATATTTGCCAATTATATAAACCTACTCACCAAGTTTTATCCAAATCGGACGACTATATCGTATAGCTCCCATCGGTCAAAAATCCGCTCCAAATATGAATTTGTATGAAAATTTTCTGTGTTTCCCAAGCCATCTGAATTAAACTCACTTGGGTCGATTGACTAAACGGTTGTACTATTATATCCCATTGTAAATAATATAATAAAACTGAGTAACGGGTATCCTAAAGTCCCGAGGCGACTATAGAATTCTTTCTTGTTAGACTCCAAACTCTAAAAAAGAGTATAGGGGTCTATTAAGTTTGTCTGAAGCGAAATGTGAGTACCAGGCAGAAGGAGGCTTTTCCGACCCCATAAAGTATATATATTCTTGATCAGCATCAACAGCCGAGACGATATAGCGATGTCCGTCTGTCTGTCTGTCCGTCTGTCCGTCCGTCTGTATGATTACCTGGATCTTTTAAACTACAAGAGCTAGAGCCACCAAATTAGGACTGAACGTCCGTCTGCTTTGCGAGCAGATCAAGTTTATTTCAAATCTTTGCCACGCCCCTTACCGCCCCCGCAAATTGTAAAAAACTATTTTCACATCACCATAACTTGAAAACGACTAGAGCTAGGGAGACCAAATTCACACATTATGTGTATGGTACCTATCTAACTATCCTTAATGAATTTGGTCCGGATCGGACAACTATAGCCCATAGCTCCCATAGGACAAATCGGCCGAAAATTGGTGATTTGGATGAAGACATGAAGTTTTAGTTGAGCGACTGTAACCAAACTAACACATTATTTGTATGGTACCATTGTAACTATCCTCACCAAGTTTGGTCCGGATCGGACAACTATAGCCTACTATAGGTCGAAAATGGGTGATTTGTATGGAGACATGAAGTTTTCGTTGAGCGATTGCAACCAAACTAACACATTATGTGTATGGTACCATTGTAACTATCCTCACCAAGTTTTGTCTGGATCGGCCAACTATAGCCTGTAGCTCCCATAGGACAAATCGTTCGAAAATTACTTATTTGTATGGTAAAACGCGCACTAGCATGAGTACGGGGTCTTTTACAGTCAGCTCGCTCGACTGTAGCCTTTCTTTCTTGTTTTTTTATTGTCATTATTTTTAGTGAAAAACAAACATTATTCCATACAAAAAAGAAAAAAGAAAATGCAGAAGAGCCAAATTGACTCCTATTTTAGACATGTACATGCATACATATATATATGTACATATATGTTTGCAAATAAATATTTATGTACATAATTAGATTTCCTACATGCCTTGTTTGAAAATTATGTTTTGCGTAAAAACAAATCACGTTTTATAATTAAAAATGTATATTTTAATATTTATATTTATTTAATTTAAAATAAAATTAATGTTAATAGTACTCTTGGCAGTTTATTCCGGATTACATGATTATATTAATCAATTGATATTGGGGTATTACAATGGATGGTATTTGAAATAAAACACTTTGAATCAAACCATCAGTTTGTAATGGGGATGTAACTTAATTCAAATATCACATCAAATCACATATCGTGTTCGATATCGATATTGTCAATAACTGAAATCAAATACGATATTTCGCTTTAGATGTCGACATAATGACCAAATATGGCATTCGATATCATATCGCAATTACAATTACATATCGTATTGAATATCGATATATGACACATCGTATCGTATGCAAACATGTGCATGCAGCGTCCGCGGGCAGCGCAGTCGCTTCACAAGCAGCGAAAATTTGTAATCACAATGCATTTATGCTGTCTCTAGCAACCTGCATACCAAAATTGGTATTCCTAAGTGCTATAGTTAATGATATTTTCGCTTAAAACATCAGTTTTTTCCTAGGTGACCATAGTATTTTACAGTTTACAGTTTGGTCCGGATCGGACAACAATAGCGTATAGCTCCCATAGGACAAATCGGTCGAAGTTTGGTGATTTTCAGATCCGTATAGCTCCCATAAGACAGATCAGTCAGTCAGTTATTTGTATAGTAAAATGCTCACTAGAGTGAGTACGGGGTTTTTTACAGTCGGTGATGCAACTCCACCACGAAAGCTCACTCACTCACAGAGCTTTCGTGCAGAGTTGCACCCGACGGCTCCTCGCGCTCCCGATAGAGGGCGCTGCCAGCCTCACTAACTCCTATCGATACTTATATTCGATTACAAAATTAATTAATTCACATAATATTTCAATTCAAATGCTTAATGCTACAAAATGTTCTTAATGCTAACAAATCTCCTTATTGCTACAAAAATGTAAGACGGGGTCTGGATTCCGCCTTTAAATATACTTTCATTTCCATATGATAACCATCCCCCTCTTTTTCCGCCTGGGCCCGCGTCACTCGCCCTTCCCCAAGGCGTGCTCGCGGCCTGCAGGGAGTCCATGCTTTCGTCACTGTCTTCTGGGTTCTGAAAATACGGTTTGAGGGCGGTTAGATTAGCCACCCGCTTCTTGCGTTCGCCCTCACGTGTGCTGTCTTACCATGACCTCACTCCCAACCGCTGGCCGCCATTCTCTTCTTCGGAGGTTGCAGTGCCTCCCTTGGTCCATTGACGCCTTCTGTAGGTTGTTCCTCGCGATCATATCCTTCATTTTCTCTGTCCACCTGCACTGGTAGTCGTCGACTGCCACTGGCTGACACGTATCCAGGGGCTGTCGGGAAAGCGCGTCCGCTACCGCGTTCAGCTTACCTTTGCGAACTGGAACTACCTTATATCCTTATATCGAACTGGAACTGCTGCAACTCCAAGGCCCATCTCGCTATCCTTCCGGATGGACTTTCGATGGAGTTCAGCCATTTTAGTGACAAGTGATCCGTTATCACCTCGAAACGATAGCCCTCCAGGTAGCACTGCATCTTCCTGATGGCCCATACTATCGCCAGGCACTCCTGTCGTCAGCTTCTCCTTCAGCTCCTGCAGCGCCATTTCCTGTGCCTTTCCCCAGGCCCACTTTTGGCCCTCCCTGAGGAGAGATGTCATCGGTTCTACCAGGGTTGCAAAGTCTGGTACGAACCGCCTGTACCATGATGCCATTCCGAGGCATTGCTGTGGCGTCTTCAGGTTATGGGGAGCTTGAAGGTTCTGGATCGCGTCAACCTTGTCGGGATCTGTACAGATACCTTCACCGCTCACCACATGTCCAAGATACGCCACTTTTTTTTGGAAGAAATGACACTTCTTCCTGTTAAGTTTCAAGTTCGCAGCTCGTAGTCGCCGTGCGTGCCGACGTGCTGCTCCTTTGTTGCTCCTGTCATCACCATGTCGTCGACGTATGGGAATGCGTGGGGCTCCATCTCCGGTCTTATTACCGTGTCCAAGGCTCTCTGGAACGTAGCTCCCGGCGAATGTAACCCGAACGGCATCACTCTCCACTGAAACAGACCTCTCCCCGGCACGGTGAAAGCTGTGCATTCATGGCTATCCGCAGCCATGGGGATCTGGCAGTATCCGTGCTTCAAGTCCAGCGTCGAAATATAGCGGACGTGGCGCAACCTCTCCACAATGTGATTTATTCGAGGGACTGGATAAGCATCCGGTATGGAGTGCGCGTTGAGCTGCCAGTAATCCACGCACATTCGCCACTCCCCAGTCTTTTTCCTTACCAAGACTATCGGAGCGCTGTGCGGGCTGCGGGAGTTCTCAATTGCACCTACTCGAATGAGCTCGTCTACCTGCTCTTCAATCACCTTCTGCATCGCCGGGTTCTTTGGGTAATACCGCTGCTTCAGCGGTTTGTCGTCTCTCATCCGGATGCTGTGCTCCATGATGTGTGAGACACCCGATAGATTCTTGAACGACGCCAGTTCCCTTTCCAAAAACTCGCATACCTCAGGCTCGAGGTCGGCCGGCCATTCCGCCGCCTCAGCCTGGGATTCTTCCTCTTTTTTCTCTTTTCCTTCCATCAACTGCGCTTCCTGGGGGGTTCCAGACCTCGCCCCTTGCGCTCTATCCGCTCTGTTTTAAAATTTCGTTTCACACTCACCCGTCGTATTTGTGTCTGCCCCATCCGATTGGATGACACGATCTCTCTGGTCCCTCACCCTCTTCCGATGTCGCGGCGCTTTAGGCTTCTCCTCGGGGGGCGGGACTACCATATCTGGAGTCCGGGTCTCCGCGACGGACTTCTTTTGTCGTCTGCTACTAGTTCCATGGCTAATTTCGCACGTCCTATGCGTATCGTGGTGCCCATCTTGCACAAAATGTCCATCCCTAGGATGACGTTGTCTAGCATGGTAGGCATACCCAGCACTGCCATCTTCGCTGTCTCTCCTGCCAAACTTATCTCGACCAGAAAAGCCCTCTTCACCGTCCGCCAAGCGAATCCTAGTATTCGCTTCCAGCCGCTTACCGCTGATCCTCTGCTTCCGCAGCCAGTGCTCGCTCACAAAGCTCACAGAGCTCTATCGTGGCTATCGTCTCCTCTCCGTCGACCGTAACTTGGGCCACGATCTTGCCGCCCTTCACCACCATCGGTCCGCTTACCGCTCCTCCTGGCCTAAGGAGTGCCTCGGGTCGTTACCCGACCTCGCTAGCTCGCAGCATTCCTTGCTGCTTCGTCCTTGTTTGCCGCAGACTCGACAAAATATTCCCTGGGCGTTGGGGCACTCCCTGGCGAGTGTCCACTTTGCCCGCACCGATGGCAAGCGCGTCGCGGGCCGAATCCACCGCTGCCGTGTGCTGCTCCTCCTTGCGGTGCTGTTATTCGCGCCCCTATTGCTCTTGTTGGCGTCGTCTGGCCGGTCCACTGCTGTCCTTCCGTCTCTTGACGGAACGGGTTTGGCGGGCTATTCCTCGCCCCTGCAAAATTCGACTCGCCCCTGTTACTCGCTTTGGTTCTGGAGTACTCCGTTTCGCCAGTGTGGCGAAGTCGCTCCTGCGCACGTACAATCGGTATTCCGGGGCCGCGTTCTCATAAATCCTGTACAGCTCCTGCGCGGTGCTGTACCCTGCACGCCGCATGAGCAGTCGTAGCTGGACCACGTAATCCTTGAACTTCTCGGATCGCTGCTGACGATGCGTACGTATCTGATCCTCCAGACGTTCGAAATCCTGTGGAGGAAGACCACTCGTCAGGAACCAATTGGCTGCTTGGTCGAACATCACCTCACTCATGGGGGCGGGCATATGATCCACGTCGATCCTGTACGTCGCGGCACGCTGCTCAAGGATTTCTAAAAACCCTAGCGCATCTTCCTGACCGCCGAATCTCATTCCCCATTTGCGTACCTGATCCGCCACTCCTCTTTGCACCCGCGCCTCGTCTGCGTGAGCACATATAACCGGCGGTCTCCCCTCCACCCGAATCTCTGGTGGGAATTTCACCGTCGACTGCTGCGGCTGCCATGACGGGGGAGGAGGCTGTTCGTACAGGTGGGGAGTTCGTAAATCTGGCTCCGACTTCTGGGGCAGCAGTCCGCCGGATTCGCCAGCAGAGGGCTCGACGAGCTTCACGTAGTGGGCCTCCAGCTCGGCGAGTCTATTCCAGACCTCCCTGCTGTGATCGCTGCCTTGTATGAACGAGGAAATTCGCTTCCTCAATTCCTCGACGGGGCCTTCCTTATCCAGGCCGAATTCCTGCGCTATCGCCGATAGTTCTTCTTTTCGGCGATAGTATACCCAACGCACACCCACTATGTGACTTAGGGACTCACCTCGATCCATGTTGTATAGACTGCCACAAGCACAAGCGATTCCTCAATGAATAATTTCCCTTGGGGTCGCGCCTTTTCCTTGGTGAATTCTTTGAGGAGAACTGGAAACAATTCCTCGATGAATTTTTCCTTTTTTTCCTTGAGGAAAACTTGAAAAAATTTCTAGATGAATTTTTAGACCCCGTACTCTAAAAAAGAGTATAGGGGTCTATTAAGTTTGTCTGAAGCGAAATGTGCGTAACAGGCAGAAGGAGGCGTGGCCGACCCCATAAAGTATATATATTCTTGATCAGCATCAACAGCCGAGACGATATAGCAATGTCCGTCTGTCCGTCTGTCCGTCCGTCCGTCCGTCTGTATGAACACCTGGAACTTCTAAACTACAAGAGCTAGAGCTACCAAATTTGGAATGAAAGTCCGTCTGCTTCGCGAGCAGATCAAGTTTATTTCAAATCTTTGCCACGCCCCTTACCGCCCCCGCAAATTGCAAAAAACAATTTTCACATCACCATAACTACTAGAGCTAGAGTGACCAAATTCACACATTATGTGTATGGTACCAATATAACTATCCTCACCAAGTTTGATCCGGATCGGACAACTATAGCCTATAGCTCCCATAGGACAAACCGGTCAAAAATAAAAAAATTTGTATGAAGACACGTAATGTTAGTTAAGCGATCGCAACCAAACTTACAGAGAATGTGTGAATAATTATTAAAAGTATCCTCACCAAATTTGGTCCAAATCGGACAACCACAACATATAAAATAAATTAATCAAAAATGCTGAATTTTTTGAATTAATTGTTTGTTTACACTTGCTTGCAATATAAGATTTAACTCTACGTTTAGCTACCGCAACTTCAATAAGAAGCGTGATCTAGGTAGTAGAGATGCGCGCTTCGTACGTGTTGGTTAGCCCGGAGTCCCGGGTTCGAATCCAGTCAGTGACAAATGCTAATTGTTCACTTTTTAAATTTTAATTATTTACATAAACTTCAATGCGGAGTGTGGTCTAAGTAGTAAAGATGCCTGATCTAATTCTTCGCACTTGTATGTGAACCCGGGATCATGGGTTCAAGTGCCGTAAGGGACATTTTATTAATTTTGATTGTATAACAAATAAATATTACATGTAAATGCAGATAGTCGAGCACTTTTAAGAGAGGGGCGTGGTGCAGCTGTAAGAGCTCTGACGCGTGTGCGTGGAGTCCGAGGTTCGAATCCCGTCAGTGAATTATTTTGATTATTTTTTTTTTTTTTTATTTCAATTTAAATTTAAAATTAAATTTAAATTGAATTTCAAATTGTAAAACACGGCTTATTTTTAAAATAAGCCAATTAATTGTGTATATATTTACATACATTTGTATATAAAAATGTATGTGTACAAAATGTGAATCACTCCGTTTTTTTTTCTTTTTTTACGTATCACATTAAATCACATATGGCGTTCGATATCGATATTATCAACAACTGAAATCAAATACGATATCGACATAATCACCAATTATCGCGTTCAATATTATATCGGAATTATAATTACTATCGTATTGAATATCGATAAATGATTTATCGTATCGTATGTGTATGCATCGTTTGCGAGCAGCGCTGTCGCTACACAAGCATGCATTGACATTGCGTGCAATTGTATACTTTGTTAAGTGTCTATCTTATTAGTTTATTGTCTGATTTGTATGCAACTTTCAGGATAGTTTGTGATACTCAGTCTCCGGACACATTTCAAATTATAGTAATTAAAAATGGCATTGATGTTTTAAAATTATTTCATTCGTGTGAGAAAACGGGGCGTTGCAGTTCAAAAAATTTGACAATACATTTATGGTGTCTCTAGCAACCTGTATACCAAAAATGGTACTCCTAAGTGCTATAGTTACTGAGATATTCGCTAAAAACATAAATATTTTCCTAGGGTGACCATAGTTTTTTAAAATTTTGCAGGGAGTGGTAAGGGGCGTGGTAAAGATTTGAAATAAACTTGATCTGCCTGACATAATGACGGACTTTCATTCTAAATTTGGTGGCACTAGCTTTTTGTAGTTTAAAAGATCCAGGTGTCCATACGGACAGACGGACGGACGGACAGACGGACATTGCTATATAGTTTCGGCAGTTAATGCTGATCAAGAATATATATACTTTATGGGGTCGGCCACGCCTCCTTCTGCCTGTTACGCACATTACGCACAAACTTAATAGACCCCTCTACTCTTTTTTAGAGTACGGGGGTCAAAAAAAAAACAACGTTCCTTGTAATTTAATTTTGGGTCTAAAGCCAATGGATTCAGAGAAAACCACCGGAGAAAATATTTTACCTAAAATTAAAAGTGTCCTTTCAAAATTTAATATTGACAATATTGATGAGATCATATATGTAACAGATAGGGGCAGTAACATTATAAAAGCATAAGAAAACAAAATCAGGCTTTAATGCATCAGTCATCTTTTAAACAATTGCTTAGAACAAGCATTTACAGAAACAACGAATCTGGACGAAACAATGACGATATGCAAAAAAATTGTAAGGTACTTCAAAAAGCCAATTTGCAGCATAAATTAAGCACTTCTTTAAAGAGTTCATGCCCAACCAGGTGGAGCTCAAACTATGCAATGCTGAAATCTATCGCCGATAATTGGGTGGCTGTCAACACAATATTGAGCGAGAAAAGGGACCGAACGATTGACTGATATCAATAATTTAACATTAACAAGTAAGAAAGGCTACAGTCGAGCGAGCCGACTGTAAAAGACCCCGTATTCAATCTAGTGCGCGTTTTACCATACAAATAAGTAGTTTTCGAACGATTTGTCCTATGGGAGCTATAGGCTATAGTTGCCCGATCCAGACCAAACTTGGTGAGGATAGTTATAATGGTACCATACACAAAATGTGTTAGTTTGGTTGCAATCGCTCAACTAAAACTTCATGTCTCCATACAAATCACCCATTTTCGACCGATTTGTCCTATGGGAGCTATAGGCTTTAGTTGTCCGATCCGGACCAAACTTGGCGAGGGTAGTTATAATGGTAACATACACATAATGTGTTAGTTTGGTTGCAATCGCTCAACTAAAACTTTATGCCTCCATACAAATCACGAATTCTCGGCCGATTTGTCCTATGGGAGATATAGGCTATAGTTGTCCGATGCGGACGAAATTTAGTGAGAATAGTAAGATAGGTACCATTCACATAATTTGGTCTCCCTAGCTCTAGTCGTTTTCAAGTTATGGTGATGTGAAAATAGTTTTTTACTATTTGCGGGGACGGTAAGGGCGTGGCAAAGATTTGAAATAAACTTGATCTGCTCGCGAAGCAGACGGACTTTCATTCCAAATTTGGTGGCTCTAGCACTTGTAGTTTAAGAGATCTAGGTGATCGTACAGACGGACAGACAGACGGACAGACGCACATCGCTATATCGTCTCGGCTGTTGATTCTGATCAAGAATATATATACTTTATGGGGTCGGAAAAGCCTCCTTCTGCCTGTTACGCACATTTGGCTTCAGACAAACTTAATAGACCCCTCTACTCTTTTTTAGAGTACGGGGTCTTAAAATGTTAATTGGCTTGCCCTCAATTTAAAAATTTTTTGTGATATGCGAGCGCAATATATCAGACATCTCATCAATTGTAACGTTAAAGAATACAAAAAAAAAACAAAAGATGTTGACATATAGACAACAAATATGAACATAAGGCACAACGTGGCGTTTTTTCTGTACCCTCCGGCTGCACATATGCAGGATACAGACTTGGCCGACATTAAAGAGCAGTGTGTTTCAGAAATTTTAAAATTTTATATTTCAAAAGAAAGTGATACAACATAGCATATTTCTAGTCCATATTCATCAAGCACAGATTCCACTTTTTCAGAGCCGTCACCAAGCTCAAGATCTTTTTAAAAACAAGTAAGAAAGGCTACAGTCGAGCGAGCCGACTGTAAAAGACCCCGTACTCACAGAAGTGTGCATTTTCCATACGAAAAAGAAGAAAAACGGAGTATGTATTTTGTATACATACATATTTATATACAAATGTATGTAAATATATACACAATTAAATGCACATTTTCCTTTCTTGGTTTTTTTTTTAAAAATAAGCCGTGTTTTACAATTTGAAAATTAATTTAAATTTTTAATTTAATTTTTAAAAAAAGAAAATTTATATATAATTAACTTTGACTGGACTCGAACCTGCGACCCATACCGATTTGCAAAGAACGAACCGTAACCATACCAATTGAGCCACGCTGTACTTCCAAATAGCATTGATTATTCTCATTGACATTTAATATAACAAAAATTAATATTAGCGGATTGAGACAACAAATATACAAATAAATATGTATTAGAATTGAAATCTTTCAATCAAAATGGTAAAAATTAAATCAAAATCTGGGTTGAGTAGCATTGCATGAATCTGTATAGTAACAGAATTTATTTTTGGGGCGTGCCAAAATCAGTTCGGAACAAGTACCAATGAGCGCTAAATGCCGAACAACTTACTTCAATTGAACTACGTTATGCACTGCTTAATAAGCAGTTCAAATACACGATCGCCCTTGAGTGCAAAAATATGTATGTATGTATGTATGAATGTATATAGATACATATTAATAAATGTATGTACGTGCAAGGGAGTTTACTGAATTGTTTTGAACTTTCGTATTACTTTTTTTTAAAGCATACCATGTTAGGCAAATACATTTTAAATACAAATAAACGTTATTATTATTTAAAAAAGAAAGAAAGGTTATCTTCGGCTCGCCGAAGATTAAATACCCTTGCAGTCATGCATGTTGCGTTCATTGGATTCAGTTACCAGTGGTTCCTATGGATGCTGTATGATATAATAGTCCGATTTAGATGAGATTTGGTCAGTATATAGGGAATAATAGCAAAGGAGTAGTGAGTGAATTTAGCTGAAATCGCTTAATAGACTTTACAGATTTTCATACCATGCCTTTAAACTGATTGTTCCTATGGCAGCTATATGATATAGTGGTTCGATCCGAATGAAATTTGGTCAACAGCTAGGGAATGATAGCAAATGTTTATGGCGTGAGTTTGGTTGAAATCGCTCAATCGACACTGAATATTTTCATACTAAGCATTTTCATCATTATCAACCGATTGTTCCTATGGAAGCTATATGATATAGTAGTCCGAATTGGATGAAATTTGGTCAGCATATAGGGAATGATAGCTTATGCGTACTGCGTGAATTTGGTTGAAATCGATCAATAGACATTAAAAATTTTCATACTAAGCCTTTGAACCGATTGTTCCTATGGCAGCTATATGATATAGTGGTTCGATCCGAATGAAATTTGGTCAACAGCTGGAGAATGATGGCAAATGTTTATGGCGTGAGTTTGGTTGAAATTGCTCAGTCGACACTGAAAATTTTCATACTAGGCATTTTCATCATTTTCAACCGATTGTTCCTATGGCAGCTATATGATATAGTGGTCCGATTCGGATGAAATTTGGTTTGCACATGGGACTTGGTACTAAATGCATATAGGCTTAATTTGGTTGAAATAGCTCAAAAAAATTTTTTTTGCAACCGATTGTTCCTATGGGAGCTATATGATATAGTCATCCGATCCGGCCGATTTTAACAAATGATCTGCCTGCAGAGAGAATACACATCTGTACCAAGTTTCATCAAGATAGCTTTAAAACTGAGAGACTAGTTCGCATAGAAACAGACGGACAGACGGACAGACAGACGGACATGGCTATATCGACTCGCCTGTTGATGCTGATCAAGAATATATATACTTTATGGGGTCGGAGATGCCTCCTTCAATGCGTTACAAACTTCGTGACAAAATTAATATACCCTCTGCAAGGGTATAACAAGGGTATAAACAAGTAAGAAAGGCTACAGTCGACCGAGCCGACTGTAAAAGACCCCCGTACTCACAGAAGTGCGCATTTTCCATACGAAAAAGAAGAAAAGCGGAGTGATTCACATTTTATATATATACATATTTATATACAAATGTATGTAAATATATACACAATTAAATGCACAATTTCCATACTTGGCTTATTTTAAAAATAAGCCATGTCTTACAATTTGAAATTATTATTTTACAATTCGAAATTATTATTTTAGATTTAAATTGAAATAAAATATAATAATAATCAAAATAATTCACTGACGGCATTTGAACCTCGGACTTCATGCTCACGCGTCAGAGCCCTAACAGCTGCACCACGCCCCTCTATTAAAAGTGCTCGACTATCTGCATTTACATGTAATATTTTTTGTTATTTTGTTATATAACAAAAATTAATAAAATTTCCCTGACGGCGCTCGAACCCATGATCCCGGGTTAACATACAAGTGCGAAGAATTAGATCAGGCATCTTTACTACTTAGACCACACTCCGCTTTGAAGTTTATGTAAATAATTAAAATTTAAAAAAGTAAACAAATTGCATATTTCACTGACTGGATTCGAACCCGGGATCCCGGTCTAACACACACGTACGAAGCGCACATCTCTACTACCTAGAC
Organism: Drosophila cardini; assembly: GCA_018903735.1. Lineage (NCBI taxonomy): Eukaryota > Metazoa > Arthropoda > Insecta > Diptera > Drosophilidae > Drosophila > Drosophila cardini. The sequence goes on from JAEIGM010000319.1 coordinate 34,102, forward strand.
TACGGTCGTTATTGAAGTTGCAGTAGCTAAACGTAGAGTTAAATCTTTTATTGCGAGCAAACAATTTATTCATAAAATTCAGCATTTTTGATTAATTTGTTTTATATGTTGTTGTTGTCCGATTTGGACCAAATTTGGTGATGATACTTTTAATTATTATACACACATCCTGTGTGAGTTTGGTTGCGATCGGCCAACTAACATTACATGTCTTCATACAAATTTTTTATTTTTGAGAGATTTGTCCTATGGGAGCTATAGGCTATAGTTTTCCGATCCGGATCAAACTTGGTGAGGACAGTTATATTGGTACCATACACATAATGTGTGAATTTGGTCTCTCTAGCTCTAGTCGTTTTCAAGTTATAGTGATGTGCAAATAGTTTTTTACAATTTGCGGGGGGCGGTAGGGGGCGTGGCAAAAATTTGAAATAAACTTAACCTGCCTGACATATAGACGGACTTTCATTCCAAATTTGGCTGCTCTAGCTCGTGTAGTTTAGAAGATCCAGGTGATCATACGGACGGACAGACAGACAGACAGACAGACAGACGGACATCGCTATATCGACTCGGCTGTTGATGCTGATCAAGAATATATATACTTTATGGGGTCGGAAAAGCCTCCTTCTGCCTGTTACGCACATTTCGCTTCAGACAAACTTAATAGACCCTTCTACTCTTTTTTAGAGTACGGGGTCTAAAAATAGGTTTACAATTTGTGTTAAAATTAAAAAAAAATTTGTGTTTAACTTTGGCTGGACTCGAAACTGGGACCCACGCGGATTTGCAAAATAATGAGCCGCGACCCTACCAATAAGACCACGCTCTGCTGATAACTCAGTTGGATTATTTTCATTCACATGCAATAATTGTTTATATAACACACTGCACTGCTTGCTGCAGTTTGTGTAGTTAAACGTTAAACAATTTGTACATAAAATTCAGCATTTTTGATTAATTTGTTTTATATGTTGTTGTTGTCCGATTTGGACCAAATTTGGTGGGGATATTTTTAATAATTATACACACATCCTCTGTGAGTTCGGTTGCGATCGCTCAACTAACATTACGTGTCTTCATACAAATTTTTAATTTTTGACCGATTTGTCCTATGGGAGCTATAGGCTATAGTTGTCCGATCTGGATCAAACTTGGTGAGGATAGTTATATTGGTACCATACACATAATGTGTTAGTTTGGTTGCAATCGCTCAACTTAAACTTCATGTCTCCAAACAAATCACCAATTTTCGACCGATTTGTCCTATGGGAGCTATAGGCTATAGTTGCCCGATCCGGATCAAACTTGGTGAGGATAGTTATATTGGTACCATACACATAATGTGCTAGTTTGGTTACAGTCGCTCTGCTAAAACTTCATGCCTCCATACAAATCACCCATTTTCGACCGATTTGTCCTATGGGAGCTATAGGCTATAGTTGTCCGATCCGGACCAAACTTGGCGAGAATAGTTATAATGGTACCATACACATAATGTGTGAATTTGGTCTCCCTAGCTGGTCGTTTTCAAGTTATGGTGATGTGAAAATAGTTTTTTACAATTTGCGGGGGCGGTAAGGGGCGTGGCAAAGATTTGAAATAAACTTGATCTGCTCGCGAAGCAGACGGTCTTGCATTCCAAATTTGGTGGCTCTAGCTCTTGTAGTTTAAAAGATCTAGGTGATCATACAGACGGACGGACAGACAGACAGACGGACATCGCTATATCGTCTCGGCTGTTGATGCTGATCAAGAATATATATACTTTATGGGGTCGGAAAAGCCTCCTTCTGCCTGTTACGCACATTTCGCTTCAGACAAACTTAATAGACCCCTATACTCTTTTTTAGAGCACGGGGTTTAACCAGAATTTTTTTTCGCAACACTAGTTACTCCACCGTCTAATAACAAATCAAAAGAATCTCCAATAGATGAAATAGAACAATATTATAGAGAAAGGGTTATTTTAAGTCATGATTTCGATGTATTGCAGTGGTGGAGAGTAAATGAAAATCGTTATCCTCTTCTGTCAAAGGTGGTATTAAAGTTTCTTTCAATACCTGCAAGTAGTGCATCGGCTGAAAGAGTATTTTCATTAGCAGGCTGTTGGAATACCCCTATTCAAACAATCAAAGTGTACCATTAGTCAACACTATTTTGACATTGTGCCGATATGTATATCTGGGCACATCTATATTCTGATCTCTTCTTCTATATACTTCCTTGAACAATTGTGCATGTGGTGTGGTGTTGCAGTTGAAAATAGACAAGAAAATAAATCATATAAAATAACAACAATCAATCAATAGGAGTTCTATATTTAAACAGGTGTACTTTCACGGTCATTAAGGCGAGTCTTACAACACAGGCAATGTCATTACTGAAAAGCGAAATAGATTGGGACCAATATCTGTTTAATATTTTTACACTCTTATTATAAGCATATTTACAAATGAGAATAAGTTATATTTACTATTTTTTTAAATTCACGGGCTCAATTTCGTTAATTTTTTTATACCCTTGCAGAGGGTATATTAATTTTGTCACGAAGTTTGTAACGCATTGAAGGAGGCATCTCCGACCCCATAAAGTATATATATTCTTGATAAGCATCAACAGGCGAGTCGATATAGCCATGTCCGTCTGTCTGTCCGTCTGTCCGTCTGTTTCTATGCGAACTAGTCTCTCAGTTTTAAAGCTATCTTGATGAAACTTGGTACAGATGTGTATTCTCTCTGCAGGCAGATCATTTGTTAAAATCGGCCGGATCGGATGACTTTATCATATAGCTCCCATAGGAACAATCGGTTGCAAAAAAATTTTTTTGAGCTATTTCAACCAAATTAAGCCTATATGCATTTAGTACCAAATCCCATGTGCAAACCAAATTTCATCCGAATCGGACCACTATATCATATAGCTGCCATAGGAACAATCGGTTGAAAATGATGAAAATGCCTAGTATGAAAATTTTCAGTGTCGATTGAGCAATTTCAACCAAACTCACGCCATAAACATTTGCCATCATTCTCCAGCTGTTGACCAAATTTCATTCGGATCGAACCACTATATCATATAGCTGCCATAGGAACAATCGGTTCAAAGGCTTAGTATGAAAATTTTTAATGTCTATTGATCGATTTCAACCAAATTCACGCAGTACGCATAAGCTATCATTCCCTATATGCTGACCAAATTTCATCCAATTCGGACTACTATATCATATAGCTTCCATAGGAACAATCGGTTGATAATGATGAAAATGCCTAGTATGAAAATATTCAGTGTCGATTGAGCGATTTCAACCAAACTCACGCCATAAACATTTGCTATCATTCCCTAGCTGTTGACCAAATTTCATTCGGATCGAACCACTATATCATATAGCTGCCATAGGAACAATCAGTTTAAAGGCATGGTATGAAAATCTGTAAAGTCTATTAAGCGATTTCAGCTAAATTCACGCACTACTCCTTTGCTATTATTCCCTATATACTGACCAAATCTCATCTAAATCGGACTATTATATCATACAGCATCCATAGGAACCACTGGTAACTGAATCCAATGAACGCAACATGCATGACTGCAGAGGGTATTTAATCTTCGGCGAGCCGAAGATAACCTTTCTTTTCTTTTTTTTTTTTTTTTTTATTACTATTCATTGAAGACAAAATTTAATTATTATATTGTTTGGTTCAGCAGTAAATAATAAGTTTAAATATTTATATTACTCTTTGTAAATTGCCCTGCAAGGTAATATCGATCAGCTGTTACTTGCATTGGCGCTTCTCGTATATCGTTTCGCATATTTGTTATCATAACATTCATCATTTGTTCTTTTTGCATCCATATTCTTACCGGCTCGCGCATCATTGCTTGAGCCACAATAGTTAGTTGCTTTTCGTCCACACTTCTGCTTAGAAGTTTCTTATTGCACTTCTCTAAAAAGTTACTTATTTTCAATCGGTTACACCGCAAATTCGTTGCGGTATACAAAAAACATTGTAAATATCAAAGATTAAATAAAACTTGATATGAAGTGCTATCAAAAAAGCTTGATAGTCCAACATTTGGTGACCCCGACGTGATCTTTTGACTATTCGCTTAGCTTCAAATTTCGTGATCGCTAAAATAATTGATTTATATATCATTAACATAATCAGTTATAAATTCAAGTACATATGTACATGTATATATGTATATATACGATTCCCAGCCGGGGTACAGATCTCAGTCTGCCCAGGGTCGCTCTTTACAAGAAATTTGTTTAATGCAATGACGCTGCAGTTCGGGTGTGGGTGACGTGAGAAAGAGCAAGAATAACTACAGAACAGAACACTGCTTCGGGCAGTCAGACGGACAACGCGCCGGGATCGACCCACGGCAGGCGGGATAAGGCCCACGCCTATCTATTGGGGGAAGGTAACAATGCTCCGGGATAGTCCCACGGCCGGCGGGAAGAGACCCTCGCCTATCTACGGAAAAGGGGAAAGAGTTCAATGTGCCGGGATAGTCCCACGGCAGGCGGGAAAAGACCCTCGCCTATCTACAGGAAAGAATATAGAGTTCAATGTGCCGGGATAGTCCCACGGCAGGCGGGACGAGACCCTCGCCTATTTACGAGAAAGAATAGAGCTCAATGCGTCGGGATAGTCCCACGGCAGGCGGAAAAAGACCCTCGCCTATTTACGAGAAAGTGGTTAGAGTTAGTGGAGAGAGAGGAAGAAACGCTTTGTGTTGTCTTCTCACAACCGTTATTGCTTGTCAAAGTTACTATATATAACCCTACGGTGCCCTGCTGCACTGCCTAACGCCGGCCTTGGCGGCCACTGCCATTAACTTACGTGCTGTGTTCTCTTTTCAGACGCGCCAACTTGCGACCTCTGCACACTTCTAACTGCGATCGAAAAGTGACGCGACGCTTCGATCGCGCAGCGCAGAAGCCGTCGCAGCACAACTCCACCGCGAAAGCTCTCTCTTCACCACTGAGTTTTCGTGCAGAGTTGCACCCGACGGCCGCCGCGCTGCCGATAGAGGGCGCCGCGTCCTTAATACAAACTCCTACCGCTATGAAACCTATAATTAAACCGCCTTCATTGGCGCCGAAAACAAACTTAAAAATTTACATAAAATTCAATACTTAAAACTAACTAAATCGACAATTCATGAGACGCCTTCATTGGCTCCCTTATCAGCTATAAATATAAAGATAAAATA
>JAEIGM010000193.1:0-62136 GCA_018903735.1 Drosophila cardini
AAATTTTTCATTTATTTTTTTATTTTTTGTTTTTGCATTTTCTGGCGTTTCTAGAGGTCTTAGAGGATTTTAGACGTTATTTTCGAATCCTCACATTTCGGGCCTTGATCTTAGCTATCTCTGTCAAAACTCAACCGATTTTGAATCGGAATACCATTTAATTCAATAATTTTCATTTATATCGACTCTGCATCAAAATAATCTTGATTTCGTCAATTTAAAATTTTTTCATTTATTTTTTGTTTTTGCATTTTCTGGCGTTTCTAGAGGTCTTAGAGGATTTTAGACGTTATTTTCGAATCCTCACATTTCGGGCCTTGATCTTAGCTATCTCTGTCAAAACTCAACCGATTTTGAATCGGAATACCATTTAATTCAATAATTTTCATTTATATCGACTCTGCATCAAAATAATCTTGATTTCGTCAATTTAAAATTTTTTCATTTATTTTTTGTTTTTGCATTTTCTGGCGTTTCTAGAGGTCTTAGAGGATTTTAGACGTTATTTTCGAATCCTCACATTTCGGGCCTTGATCTTAGCTATCTCTGTCAAAACTCAACCGATTTTGAATCGGAATACCATTTAATTCAATAATTTTCATTTATATCGACTCTGCATCAAAATAATCTTGATTTCGTCAATTTAAAATTTTTTCATTTATTTTTTGTTTTTGCATTTTCTGGCGTTTCTAGAGGTCTTAGAGGATTTTAGACGTTATTTTCGAATCCTCACATTTCGGGCCTTGATCTTAGCTATCTCTGTCAAAACTCAACCGATTTTGAATCGGAATACCATTTAATTCAATAATTTTCATTTATATCGACTCTGCATCAAAATAATCTTGATTTCGTCAATTTAAAATTTTTTCATTTATTTTTTGTTTTTGCATTTTCTGGCGTTTCTAGAGGTCTTAGAGGATTTTAGACGTTATTTTCGAATCCTCACATTTCGGGCCTTGATCTTAGCTATCTCTGTCAAAACTCAACCGATTTTGAATCGGAATACCATTTAATTCAATAATTTTCATTTATATCGACTCTGCATCAAAATAATCTTGATTTCGTCAATTTAAAATTTTTTCATTTATTTTTTGTTTTTGCATTTTCTGGCGTTTCTAGAGGTCTTAGAGGATTTTAGACGTTATTTTCGAATCCTCACATTTCGGGCCTTGATCTTAGCTATCTCTGTCAAAACTCAACCGATTTTGAATCGGAATACCATTTAATTCAATAATTTTCATTTATATCGACTCTGCATCAAAATAATCTTGATTTCGTCAATTTAAAATTTTTTCATTTATTTTTTGTTTTTGCATTTTCTGGCGTTTCTAGAGGTCTTAGAGGATTTTAGACGTTATTTTCGAATCCTCACATTTCGGGCCTTGATCTTAGCTATCTCTGTCAAAACTCAACCGATTTTGAATCGGAATACCATTTAATTCAATAATTTTCATTTATATCGACTCTGCATCAAAATAATCTTGATTTCGTCAATTTAAAATTTTTTCATTTATTTTTTGTTTTTGCATTTTCTGGCGTTTCTAGAGGTCTTAGAGGATTTTAGACGTTATTTTCGAATCCTCACATTTCGGGCCTTGATCTTAGCTATCTCTGTCAAAACTCAACCGATTTTGAATCGGAATACCATTTAATTCAATAATTTTCATTTATATCGACTCTGCATCAAAATAATCTTGATTTCGTCAATTTAAAATTTTTTCATTTATTTTTTGTTTTTGCATTTTCTGGCGTTTCTAGAGGTCTTAGAGGATTTTAGACGTTATTTTCGAATCCTCACATTTCGGGCCTTGATCTTAGCTATCTCTGTCAAAACTCAACCGATTTTGAATCGGAATACCATTTAATTCAATAATTTTCATTTATATCGACTCTGCATCAAAATAATCTTGATTTCGTCAATTTAAAATTTTTTCATTTATTTTTTGTTTTTGCATTTTCTGGCGTTTCTAGAGGTCTTAGAGGATTTTAGACGTTATTTTCGAATCCTCACATTTCGGGCCTTGATCTTAGCTATCTCTGTCAAAACTCAACCGATTTTGAATCGGAATACCATTTAATTCAATAATTTTCATTTATATCGACTCTGCATCAAAATAATCTTGATTTCGTCAATTTAAAATTTTTTCATTTATTTTTTGTTTTTGCATTTTCTGGCGTTTCTAGAGGTCTTAGAGGATTTTAGACGTTATTTTCGAATCCTCACATTTCGGGCCTTGATCTTAGCTATCTCTGTCAAAACTCAACCGATTTTGAATCGGAATACCATTTAATTCAATAATTTTCATTTATATCGACTCTGCATCAAAATAATCTTGATTTCGTCAATTTAAAATTTTTTCATTTATTTTTTGTTTTTGCATTTTCTGGCGTTTCTAGAGGTCTTAGAGGATTTTAGACGTTATTTTCGAATCCTCACATTTCGGGCCTTGATCTTAGCTATCTCTGTCAAAACTCAACCGATTTTGAATCGGAATACCATTTAATTCAATAATTTTCATTTATATCGACTCTGCATCAAAATAATCTTGATTTCGTCAATTTAAAATTTTTTCATTTATTTTTTGTTTTTGCATTTTCTGGCGTTTCTAGAGGTCTTAGAGGATTTTAGACGTTATTTTCGAATCCTCACATTTCGGGCCTTGATCTTAGCTATCTCTGTCAAAACTCAACCGATTTTGAATCGGAATACCATTTAATTCAATAATTTTCATTTATATCGACTCTGCATCAAAATAATCTTGATTTCGTCAATTTAAAATTTTTTCATTTATTTTTTGTTTTTGCATTTTCTGGCGTTTCTAGAGGTCTTAGAGGATTTTAGACGTTATTTTCGAATCCTCACATTTCGGGCCTTGATCTTAGCTATCTCTGTCAAAACTCAACCGATTTTGAATCGGAATACCATTTAATTCAATAATTTTCATTTATATCGACTCTGCATCAAAATAATCTTGATTTCGTCAATTTAAAATTTTTTCATTTATTTTTTGTTTTTGCATTTTCTGGCGTTTCTAGAGGTCTTAGAGGATTTTAGACGTTATTTTCGAATCCTCACATTTCGGGCCTTGATCTTAGCTATCTCTGTCAAAACTCAACCGATTTTGAATCGGAATACCATTTAATTCAATAATTTTCATTTATATCGACTCTGCATCAAAATAATCTTGATTTCGTCAATTTAAAATTTTTTCATTTATTTTTTGTTTTTGCATTTTCTGGCGTTTCTAGAGGTCTTAGAGGATTTTAGACGTTATTTTCGAATCCTCACATTTCGGGCCTTGATCTTAGCTATCTCTGTCAAAACTCAACCGATTTTGAATCGGAATACCATTTAATTCAATAATTTTCATTTATATCGACTCTGCATCAAAATAATCTTGATTTCGTCAATTTAAAATTTTTTCATTTATTTTTTGTTTTTGCATTTTCTGGCGTTTCTAGAGGTCTTAGAGGATTTTAGACGTTATTTTCGAATCCTCACATTTCGGGCCTTGATCTTAGCTATCTCTGTCAAAACTCAACCGATTTTGAATCGGAATACCATTTAATTCAATAATTTTCATTTATATCGACTCTGCATCAAAATAATCTTGATTTCGTCAATTTAAAATTTTTTCATTTATTTTTTGTTTTTGCATTTTCTGGCGTTTCTAGAGGTCTTAGAGGATTTTAGACGTTATTTTCGAATCCTCACATTTCGGGCCTTGATCTTAGCTATCTCTGTCAAAACTCAACCGATTTTGAATCGGAATACCATTTAATTCAATAATTTTCATTTATATCGACTCTGCATCAAAATAATCTTGATTTCGTCAATTTAAAATTTTTTCATTTATTTTTTGTTTTTGCATTTTCTGGCGTTTCTAGAGGTCTTAGACGATTTTAGACGTTATTTTCGAATCCTCACATTTCGGGCCTTGATCTTAGCTATCTCTGTCAAAACTCAACCGATTTTGAATCGGAATACCATTTAATTCAATAATTTTAATTTATATCGACTCTGCATCAAAATAATCTTGATTTCGTCAATTTAAAATTTTTTCATTTATTTTTTGTTTTTGCATTTTCTGGGGTTTCTAGGGGGTTTAAGGGGATTTTAGACGTTATTTTCGAATCCTCACATTTCGGGCCTTGATCTTAGCTATCTCTGTCAAAACTCAACCGATTTTGAATCAGAATACCATTTAATTCAATAATTTTCATTTATATCGACTCTGCATCAAAATAATCTTGATTTCGTCAATTCAAAATTTTTTTCATTTATTTTTTGTTTTTGCATTTTCTGGCGTTTCTAGAGGTCTTAGAGGATTTTAGACGTTATTTTCGAATCCTCACATTTCGGGCCTTGATCTTAGCTATCTCTGTCAAAACTCAACCGATTTTGAATCGGAATACCATGTCAAAACTCAACCGATTTTGAATCAGAATACCGTTTAATTCAATAATTTTCATTTATATCGACTCTGCATCAAAATAATCTTGATTTCGTCAATTTAAAATTTTTTCATTTATTTTTTGTTTTTGCATTTTCTGGCGTTTCTAGAGGTCTTAGAGGATTTTAGACCTTATTTTCGAATCCTCACATTTCGGGCCTTGATCTTAGCTATCTCTGTCGAAACTCAACCGATTTTAAATCGGAATACCATTTAATTCAATAATTTTAATTTATATCGTCTCTGCATCAAAATAATCTTGATTTCGTCAATTTAAAATTTTTTCATTTGTTTTTTGTTTTTGCATTTTCTGGCGTTTCTAGAGGTCTTAGAGGATTTTAGACGTTATTTTCGAATCCTCACATTTCGGGCCTTGATCTTAGCTATCTCTGTCAAAACTCAACCGATTTTGAATCGGAATACCATTTAATTCAATAATTTTCATTTATATCGACTCTGCATCAAAATAATCTTGATTTCGTCAATTTAAAATTTTTTTATTTATTTTTTGTTTTTGCATTTTCTGGCGTTTCTAGAGGTCTTAGACGATTTTAGACGTTATTTTCGAATCCTCACATTTCGGGCCTTGATCTTAGCTATCTCTGTCGAAACTCAACCGATTTTGAATCGGAATACCATTTAATTCAATAATTTTCATTTATATCGACTCTGCATCAAAATAATCTTGATTTCGTCAATTTAAAATTTTTTCATTTATTTTTTGTTTTTGCATTTTCTGGCGTTTCTAGAGGTCTTAGAGGATTTTAGACGTTATTTTTGAATCCTCACATTTCGGGCCTTGATCTTAGCTATCTCTGTCAAAACTCAACCGATTTTGAATCGGATACCATTAAACTCAACCTTTTGAATGAATACCGTTTAATTCAATAATTTTCATTTATATCGACTCTGCATCAAAATAATCTTGATTTCGTCAATTTAAAATTTTTTCATTTATTTTTTGTTTTTGCATTTTCTGGCGTTTCTAGAGGTCTTAGAGGATTTTAGACCTTATTTTCGAATCCTCACATTTCGGGCCTTGATCTTAGCTATCTCTGTCGAAACTCAACCGATTTTAAATCGGAATACCATTTAATTCAATAATTTTAATTTATATCGTCTCTGCATCAAAATAATCTTGATTTCGTCAATTTAAAATTTTTTCATTTGTTTTTTGTTTTTGCATTTTCTGGCGTTTCTAGAGGTCTTAGAGGATTTTAGACGTTATTTTCGAATCCTCACATTTCAGGCCTTGATCTTAGCTATCTCTGTCAAAACTCAACCGATTTTGAATCAGAATACCATTTAATTCAATAATTTTCATTTATATCGACTCTGCATCAAAATAATCTTGATTTCGTTAATTCAAAATTTTTTCATTTATTTTTTGTTTTTGCATTTTCTGGCGTTTCTAGAGGTCTTAGAGGATTTTAGACGTTATTTTCGAATCCTCACATTTCGGGCCTTGATCTTAGCTATCTCTGTCAAAACTCAACCGATTTTGAATCGGAATACCGTTTAATTCAATAATTTTCATTTATATCGACTCTGCATCAAAATAATCTTGATTTCGTCAATTTAAAATTTTTTCATTTATTTTTTGTTTTTGCATTTTCTGGCGTTTCTAGAGGTCTTAGAGGATTTTAGACCTTATTTTCGAATCCTCACATTTCGGGCCTTGATCTTAGCTATCTCTGTCGAAACTCAACCGATTTTAAATCGGAATACCATTTAATTCAATAATTTTAATTTATATCGTCTCTGCATCAAAATAATCTTGATTTCGTCAATTTAAAATTTTTTCATTTGTTTTTTGTTTTTGCATTTTCTGGCGTTTCTAGAGGTCTTAGAGGATTTTAGACCTTATTTTCGAATCCTCACATTTCGGGCCTTGATCTTAGCTATCTCTGTCAAAACTCAACCGATTTTGAATCGGAATACCATTTAATTCAATAATTTTCATTTATATCGACTCTGCATCAAAATAATCTTGATTTCGTCAATTTAAAATTTTTTCATTTATTTTTTGTTTTTGCATTTTCTGGCGTTTCTAGAGGTCTTAGACGATTTTAGACGTTATTTTCGAATCCTCACATTTCGGGCCTTGATCTTAGCTATCTCTGTCAAAACTCAACCGATTTTGAATCGGAATACCATTTAATTCAATAATTTTCATTTATATCGACTCTGCATCAAAATAATCTTGATTTCGTCAATTTAAAATTTTTTCATTTATTTTTTGTTTTTGCATTTTCTGGCGTTTCTAGAGGTCTTAGAGGATTTTAGACGTTATTTTCGAATCCTCACATTTCGGGCCTTGATCTTAGCTATCTCTGTCAAAACTCAACCGATTTTGAATCGGAATACCATTTAATTCAATAATTTTCATTTATATCGACTCTGCATCAAAATAATCTTGATTTCGTCAATTTAAAATTTTTTCATTTATTTTTTGTTTTTGCATTTTCTGGCGTTTCTAGAGGTCTTAGAGGATTTTAGACGTTATTTTCGAATCCTCACATTTCGGGCCTTGATCTTAGCTATCTCTGTCAAAACTCAACCGATTTTGAATCGGAATACCATTTAATTCAATAATTTTCATTTATATCGACTCTGCATCAAAATAATCTTGATTTCGTCAATTTAAAATTTTTTCATTTATTTTTTGTTTTTGCATTTTCTGGCGTTTCTAGAGGTCTTAGAGGATTTTAGACGTTATTTTCGAATCCTCACATTTCGGGCCTTGATCTTAGCTATCTCTGTCAAAACTCAACCGATTTTGAATCGGAATACCATTTAATTCAATAATTTTCATTTATATCGACTCTGCATCAAAATAATCTTGATTTCGTCAATTTAAAATTTTTTCATTTATTTTTTGTTTTTGCATTTTCTGGCGTTTCTAGAGGTCTTAGAGGATTTTAGACGTTATTTTCGAATCCTCACATTTCGGGCCTTGATCTTAGCTATCTCTGTCAAAACTCAACCGATTTTGAATCGGAATACCATTTAATTCAATAATTTTCATTTATATCGACTCTGCATCAAAATAATCTTGATTTCGTCAATTTAAAATTTTTTCATTTATTTTTTGTTTTTGCATTTTCTGGCGTTTCTAGAGGTCTTAGAGGATTTTAGACGTTATTTTCGAATCCTCACATTTCGGGCCTTGATCTTAGCTATCTCTGTCAAAACTCAACCGATTTTGAATCGGAATACCATTTAATTCAATAATTTTCATTTATATCGACTCTGCATCAAAATAATCTTGATTTCGTCAATTTAAAATTTTTTCATTTATTTTTTGTTTTTGCATTTTCTGGCGTTTCTAGAGGTCTTAGAGGATTTTAGACGTTATTTTCGAATCCTCACATTTCGGGCCTTGATCTTAGCTATCTCTGTCAAAACTCAACCGATTTTGAATCGGAATACCATTTAATTCAATAATTTCCATTTATATCGCTCTGCATCAAAATAATCTTGATTTCGTCAATTTAAAATTTTTATTTTTTTTTTATTTTTTGGGGTTTTTGGGGGGTTAAGGGGATTTTAGATTTTTTTTAAAACCCACATTTTTGGGGTTAATTTAAAAAATTTTAAAAAAAAAAAAAATTTAAAATCGGATACCATTTAATTCAATAATTTCCATTTATATCGCTCTGCATCAAAATAATCTTGATTTCGTCAATTTAAAATTTTTTCATTTATTTTTTGTTTTTGCATTTTCTGGTGTTTCTAGAGGTCTTAGAGGGTTTTAGACGTTATTTTCGAATCCTCACATTTCGGGCCTTGATCTTAGCTATCTCTGTCAAAACTCAACCGATTTTGAATCGGAATACCATTTAATTCAATAATTTTCATTTATATCGACTCTGCATCAAAATAATCTTGATTTCGTCAATTTAAAATTTTTTCATTTATTTTTTGTTTTTGCATTTTCTGGCGTTTCTAGAGGTCTTAGACGATTTTAGACGTTATTTTCGAATCCTCACATTTCGGGCCTTGATCTTAGCTATCTCTGTCGAAACTCAACCGATTTTGAATCGGAATACCATTTAATTCAATAATTTTCATTTATATCGACTCTGCATCAAAATAATCTTGATTTCGTCAATTTAAAATTTTTTCATTTATTTTTTGTTTTTGCATTTTCTGGCGTTTCTAGAGGTCTTAGAGGATTTTAGACGTTATTTTCGAATCCTCACATTTCGGGCCTTGATCTTAGCTATCTCTGTCAAAACTCAACCGATTTTGAATCGGAATACCATTTAATTCAATAATTTTCATTTATATCGACTCTGCATCAAAATAATCTTGATTTCGTCAATTTAAAATTTTTTCATTTATTTTTTGTTTTTGCATTTTCTGGCGTTTCTAGAGGTCTTAGAGGATTTTAGACGTTATTTTCGAATCCTCACATTTCGGGCCTTGATCTTAGCTATCTCTGTCAAAACTCAACCGATTTTGAATCGGAATACCATTTAATTCAATAATTTTCATTTATATCGACTCTGCATCAAAATAATCTTGATTTCGTCAATTTAAAATTTTTTCATTTATTTTTTGTTTTTGCATTTTCTGGCGTTTCTAGAGGTCTTAGAGGATTTTAGACGTTATTTTCGAATCCTCACATTTCGGGCCTTGATCTTAGCTATCTCTGTCAAAACTCAACCGATTTTGAATCAGAATACCATTTAATTCAATAATTTTCATTTATATCGACTCTGCATCAAAATAATCTTGATTTCGTCAATTTAAAATTTTTTCATTTATTTTTTGTTTTTGCATTTTCTGGCGTTTCTAGAGGTCTTAGAGGATTTTAGACGTTATTTTCGAATCCTCACATTTCGGGCCTTGATCTTAGCTATCTCTGTCAAAACTCAACCGATTTTGAATCGGAATACCATTTAATTCAATAATTTTCATTTATATCGACTCTGCATCAAAATAATCTTGATTTCGTCAATTTAAAATTTTTTCATTTATTTTTTGTTTTTGCATTTTCTGGCGTTTCTAGAGGTCTTAGAGGATTTTAGACGTTATTTTCGAATCCTCACATTTCGGGCCTTGATCTTAGCTATCTCTGTCAAAACTCAACCGATTTTGAATCGGAATACCATTTAATTCAATAATTTTCATTTATATCGACTCTGCATCAAAATAATCTTGATTTCGTCAATTTAAAATTTTTTCATTTATTTTTTGTTTTTGCATTTTCTGGCGTTTCTAGAGGTCTTAGAGGATTTTAGACGTTATTTTCGAATCCTCACATTTCGGGCCTTGATCTTAGCTATCTCTGTCAAAACTCAACCGATTTTGAATCGGAATACCATTTAATTCAATAATTTTCATTTATATCGACTCTGCATCAAAATAATCTTGATTTCGTCAATTTAAAATTTTTTCATTTATTTTTTGTTTTTGCATTTTCTGGCGTTTCTAGAGGTCTTAGAGGATTTTAGACGTTATTTTCGAATCCTCACATTTCGGGCCTTGATCTTAGCTATCTCTGTCGAAACTCAACCGATTTTAAATCGGAATACCATTTAATTCAATAATTTTAATTTATATCGTCTCTGCATCAAAATAATCTTGATTTCGTCAATTTAAAATTTTTTCATTTATTTTTTGTTTTTGCATTTTCTGGCGTTTCTAGAGGTCTTAGAGGATTTTAGACGTTATTTTCGAATCCTCACATTTCGGGCCTTGATCTTAGCTATCTCTGTCAAAACTCAACCGATTTTGAATCGGAATACCATTTAATTCAATAATTTTCATTTATATCGACTCTGCATCAAAATAATCTTGATTTCGTCAATTTAAAATTTTTTCATTTATTTTTTGTTTTTGCATTTTCTGGCGTTTCTAGAGGTCTTAGACGATTTTAGACGTTATTTTCGAATCCTCACATTTCGGGCCTTGATCTTAGCTATCTCTGTCGAAACTCAACCGATTTTGAATCGGAATACCATTTAATTCAATAATTTTCATTTATATCGACTCTGCATCAAAATAATCTTGATTTCGTCAATTTAAAATTTTTTCATTTATTTTTTGTTTTTGCATTTTCTGGCGTTTCTAGAGGTCTTAGAGGATTTTAGACGTTATTTTCGAATCCTCACATTTCGGGCCTTGATCTTAGCTATCTCTGTCAAAACTCAACCGATTTTGAATCAGAATACCATTTAATTCAATAATTTTCATTTATATCGACTCTGCATCAAAATAATCTTGATTTCGTCAATTCAAAATTTTTTTCATTTATTTTTTGTTTTTGCATTTTCTGGCGTTTCTAGAGGTCTTAGAGGATTTTAGACGTTATTTTCGAATCCTCACATTTCGGGCCTTGATCTTAGCTATCTCTGTCAAAACTCAACCGATTTTGAATCGGAATACCATTTAATTCAATAATTTTCATTTATATCGACTCTGCATCAAAATAATCTTGATTTCGTCAATTTAAAATTTTTTCATTTATTTTTTGTTTTTGCATTTTCTGGCGTTTCTAGAGGTCTTAGAGGATTTTAGACGTTATTTTCGAATCCTCACATTTCGGGCCTTGATCTTAGCTATCTCTGTCAAAACTCAACCGATTTTGAATCGGAATACCATTTAATTCAATAATTTTCATTTATATCGACTCTGCATCAAAATAATCTTGATTTCGTCAATTTAAAATTTTTTCATTTATTTTTTGTTTTTGCATTTTCTGGCGTTTCTAGAGGTCTTAGAGGATTTTAGACGTTATTTTCGAATCCTCACATTTCGGGCCTTGATCTTAGCTATCTCTGTCAAAACTCAACCGATTTTGAATCGGAATACCATTTAATTCAATAATTTTCATTTATATCGACTCTGCATCAAAATAATCTTGATTTCGTCAATTTAAAATTTTTTCATTTATTTTTTGTTTTTGCATTTTCTGGCGTTTCTAGAGGTCTTAGAGGATTTTAGACGTTATTTTCGAATCCTCACATTTCGGGCCTTGATCTTAGCTATCTCTGTCAAAACTCAACCGATTTTGAATCGGAATACCATTTAATTCAATAATTTTCATTTATATCGACTCTGCATCAAAATAATCTTGATTTCGTCAATTTAAAATTTTTTCATTTATTTTTTGTTTTTGCATTTTCTGGCGTTTCTAGAGGTCTTAGAGGATTTTAGACGTTATTTTCGAATCCTCACATTTCGGGCCTTGATCTTAGCTATCTCTGTCAAAACTCAACCGATTTTGAATCGGAATACCATTTAATTCAATAATTTTCATTTATATCGACTCTGCATCAAAATAATCTTGATTTCGTCAATTTAAAATTTTTTCATTTATTTTTTGTTTTTGCATTTTCTGGCGTTTCTAGAGGTCTTAGAGGATTTTAGACGTTATTTTCGAATCCTCACATTTCGGGCCTTGATCTTAGCTATCTCTGTCAAAACTCAACCGATTTTGAATCGGAATACCATTTAATTCAATAATTTTCATTTATATCGACTCTGCATCAAAATAATCTTGATTTCGTCAATTTAAAATTTTTTCATTTATTTTTTGTTTTTGCATTTTCTGGCGTTTCTAGAGGTCTTAGAGGATTTTAGACGTTATTTTCGAATCCTCACATTTCGGGCCTTGATCTTAGCTATCTCTGTCAAAACTCAACCGATTTTGAATCGGAATACCATTTAATTCAATAATTTTCATTTATATCGACTCTGCATCAAAATAATCTTGATTTCGTCAATTTAAAATTTTTTCATTTATTTTTTGTTTTTGCATTTTCTGGCGTTTCTAGAGGTCTTAGAGGATTTTAGACGTTATTTTCGAATCCTCACATTTCGGGCCTTGATCTTAGCTATCTCTGTCAAAACTCAACCGATTTTGAATCGGAATACCGTTTAATTCAATAATTTTCATTTATATCGACTCTGCATCAAAATAATCTTGATTTCGTCAATTTAAAATTTTTTCATTTATTTTTTGTTTTTGCATTTTCTGGCGTTTCTAGAGGTCTTAGAGGATTTTAGACCTTATTTTCGAATCCTCACATTTCGGGCCTTGATCTTAGCTATCTCTGTCAAAACTCAACCGATTTTGAATCGGAATACCATTTAATTCAATAATTTTCATTTATATCGACTCTGCATCAAAATAATCTTGATTTCGTCAATTTAAAATTTTTTCATTTATTTTTTGTTTTTGCATTTTCTGGCGTTTCTAGAGGTCTTAGAGGATTTTAGACGTTATTTTCGAATCCTCACATTTCGGGCCTTGATCTTAGCTATCTCTGTCAAAACTCAACCGATTTTGAATCGGAATACCATTTAATTCAATAATTTTCATTTATATCGACTCTGCATCAAAATAATCTTGATTTCGTCAATTTAAAATTTTTTCATTTATTTTTTGTTTTTGCATTTTCTGGCGTTTCTAGAGGTCTTAGAGGATTTTAGACGTTATTTTCGAATCCTCACATTTCGGGCCTTGATCTTAGCTATCTCTGTCAAAACTCAACCGATTTTGAATCGGAATACCATTTAATTCAATAATTTTCATTTATATCGACTCTGCATCAAAATAATCTTGATTTCGTCAATTTAAAATTTTTTCATTTATTTTTTGTTTTTGCATTTTCTGGCGTTTCTAGAGGTCTTAGAGGATTTTAGACGTTATTTTCGAATCCTCACATTTCGGGCCTTGATCTTAGCTATCTCTGTCAAAACTCAACCGATTTTGAATCGGAATACCATTTAATTCAATAATTTTCATTTATATCGACTCTGCATCAAAATAATCTTGATTTCGTCAATTTAAAATTTTTTCATTTATTTTTTGTTTTTGCATTTTCTGGCGTTTCTAGAGGTCTTAGAGGATTTTAGACGTTATTTTCGAATCCTCACATTTCGGGCCTTGATCTTAGCTATCTCTGTCAAAACTCAACCGATTTTGAATCGGAATACCATTTAATTCAATAATTTTCATTTATATCGACTCTGCATCAAAATAATCTTGATTTCGTCAATTTAAAATTTTTTCATTTATTTTTTGTTTTTGCATTTTCTGGCGTTTCTAGAGGTCTTAGAGGATTTTAGACGTTATTTTCGAATCCTCACATTTCGGGCCTTGATCTTAGCTATCTCTGTCAAAACTCAACCGATTTTGAATCGGAATACCATTTAATTCAATAATTTTCATTTATATCGACTCTGCATCAAAATAATCTTGATTTCGTCAATTTAAAATTTTTTCATTTATTTTTTGTTTTTGCATTTTCTGGCGTTTCTAGAGGTCTTAGATCGATTTTAGACGTTATTTTTGAATCCTCACATTTCGGGCCTTGATCTTAGCTATCTCTGTCAAAACTCAACCGATTTTGAATCGGAATACCATTTAATTCAATAATTTTCATTTATATCGACTCTGCATCAAAATAATCTTGATTTCGTCAATTTAAAATTTTTTCATTTATTTTTTGTTTTTGCATTTTCTGGCGTTTCTAGAGGTCTTAGACGATTTTAGACGTTATTTTCGAATCCTCACATTTCGGGCCTTGATCTTAGCTATCTCTGTCAAAACTCAACCGATTTTGAATCGGAATACCATTTAATTCAATAATTTTCATTTATATCGACTCTGCATCAAAATAATCTTGATTTCGTCAATTTAAAATTTTTTCATTTATTTTTTGTTTTTGCATTTTCTGGCGTTTCTAGAGGTCTTAGAGGATTTTAGACGTTATTTTCGAATCCTCACATTTCGGGCCTTCATCTTAGCTATCTCTGTCAAAACTCAACCGATTTTGAATCGGAATACCATTTAATTCAATAATTTTCATTTATATCGACTCTGCATCAAAATAATCTTGATTTCGTCAATTTAAAATTTTTTCATTTATTTTTTGTTTTTGCATTTTCTGGCGTTTCTAGAGGTCTTAGAGGATTTTAGACGTTATTTTCGAATCCTCACATTTCGGGCCTTGATCTTAGCTATCTCTGTCAAAACTCAACCGATTTTGAATCGGAATACCATTTAATTCAATAATTTTCATTTATATCGACTCTGCATCAAAATAATCTTGATTTCGTCAATTTAAAATTTTTTCATTTATTTTTTGTTTTTGCATTTTCTGGCGTTTCTAGAGGTCTTAGACGATTTTAGACGTTATTTTCGAATCCTCACATTTCGGGCCTTGATCTTAGCTATCTCTGTCAAAACTCAACCGATTTTGAATCGGAATACCATTTAATTCAATAATTTTCATTTATATCGACTCTGCATCAAAATAATCTTGATTTCGTCAATTTAAAATTTTTTCATTTATTTTTTGTTTTTGCATTTTCTGGCGTTTCTAGAGGTCTTAGAGGATTTTAGACGTTATTTTCGAATCCTCACATTTCGGGCCTTGATCTTAGCTATCTCTGTCAAAACTCAACCGATTTTGAATCGGAATACCATTTAATTCAATAATTTTCATTTATATCGACTCTGCATCAAAATAATCTTGATTTCGTCAATTTAAAATTTTTTCATTTATTTTTTGTTTTTGCATTTTCTGGCGTTTCTAGAGGTCTTAGAGGATTTTAGACGTTATTTTCGAATCCTCACATTTCAGGCCTTGATCTTAGCTATCTCTGTCAAAACTCAACCGATTTTGAATCAGAATACCGTTTAATTCAATAATTTTCATTTATATCGACTCTGCATCAAAATAATCTTGATTTCGTCAATTTAAAATTTTTTCATTTATTTTTTGTTTTTGCATTTTCTGGCGTTTTTAGAGGTCTTAGAGGATTTTAGACCTTATTTTCGAATCCTCACATTTCGGGCCTTGATCTTAGCTATCTCTGTCAAAACTCAACCGATTTTGAATCGGAATACCATTTAATTCAATAATTTTCATTTATATCGACTCTGCATCAAAATAATCTTGATTTCGTCAATTTAAAATTTTTTCATTTATTTTTTGTTTTTGCATTTTCTGGCGTTTCTAGAGGTCTTAGACGATTTTAGACGTTATTTTCGAATCCTCACATTTCGGGCCTTGATCTTAGCTATCTCTGTCAAAACTCAACCGATTTTGAATCGGAATACCATTTAATTCAATAATTTTCATTTATATCGACTCTGCATCAAAATAATCTTGATTTCGTCAATTTAAAATTTTTTCATTTATTTTTTGTTTTTGCATTTTCTGGCGTTTCTAGAGGTCTTAGACGATTTTAGACGTTATTTTCGAATCCTCACATTTCAGGCCTTGATCTTAGCTATCTCTGTCAAAACTCAACCGATTTTGAATCAGAACACCGTTTAATTCAATAGTTTTCATTTATATCGACTCTGCATCAAAATAATCTTGATTTCGTCAATTTAAAATTTTTTCATTTATTTTTTGTTTTTGCATTTTCTGGCGTTTCTAGAGGTCTTAGAGGATTTTAGACGTTATTTTCGAATCCTCACATTTCAGGCCTTGATCTTAGCTATCTCTGTCAAAACTCAACCGATTTTGAATCGGAATACCATTTAATTCAATAATTTTCATTTATATCGACTCTGCATCAAAATAATCTTGATTTCGTCAATTTAAAATTTTTTCATTTATTTTTTGTTTTTGCATTTTCTGGCGTTTCTAGAGGTCTTAGACGATTTTAGACGTTATTTTCGAATCCTCACATTTCGGGCCTTGATCTTAGCTATCTCTGTCGAAACTCAACCGATTTTGAATCGGAATACCATTTAATTCAATAATTTTCATTTATATCGACTCTGCATCAAAATAATCTTGATTTCGTCAATTTAAAATTTTTTCATTTATTTTTTGTTTTTGCATTTTCTGGCGTTTCTAGAGGTCTTAGACGATTTTAGACGTTATTTTCGAATCCTCACATTTCGGGCCTTGATCTTAGCTATCTCTGTCGAAACTCAACCGATTTTGAATCGGAATACCATTTAATTCAATAATTTTCATTTATATCGACTCTGTATCAAAATAATATTGATTTCGTCAATTTAAAATTTTTTCATTTATTTTTTGTTTTTGCATTTTCTGTCGTTTCTAGAGGTCTTAGAGGATTTTAGACGTTATTTTCGAATCCTCACATTTCGGGCCTTGATCTTAGCTATCTCTGTCAAAACTCAACCGATTTTGAATCGGAATACCATTTAATTCAATAATTTTCATTTATATCGACTCTGCATCAAAATAATCTTGATTTCGTCAATTTAAAATTTTTTCATTTATTTTTTGTTTTTGCATTTTCTGGCGTTTCTAGAGGTCTTAGAGGATTTTAGACGTTATTTTCGAATCCTCACATTTCGGGCCTTGATCTTAGCTATCTCTGTCAAAACTCAACCGATTTTGAATCGGAATACCATTTAATTCAATAATTTTCATTTATATCGACTCTGCATCAAAATAATCTTGATTTCGTCAATTTAAAAAATGTTTTTTCATTTTTTTTTTTTCATTTTCTGGCGTTTCTAGAGGTCTTAGACGATTTTAGACGTTATTTTCGAATCCTCACATTTCGGGCCTTGATCTTAGCTATCTCTGTCGAAACTCAACCGATTTTGAATCGGAATACCATTTAATTCAATAATTTTCATTTATATCGACTCTGCATCAAAATAATCTTGATTTCGTCAATTTAAAATTTTTTCATTTATTTTTTGTTTTTGCATTTTCTGGCGTTTCTAGAGGTCTTAGACGATTTTAGACGTTATTTTCGAATCCTCACATTTCGGGCCTTGATCTTAGCTATCTCTGTCAAAACTCAACCGATTTTGAATCGGAATACCATTTAATTCAATAATTTTCATTTATATCGACTCTGCATCAAAATAATCTTGATTTCGTCAATTTAAAATTTTTTCATTTATTTTTTGTTTTTGCACTTTCTGGCGTTTCTAGAGGTCTTAGAGGATTTTAGACGTTATTTTCGAATCCTCACATTTCAGGCCTTGATCTTAGCTATCTCTGTCAAAACTCAACCGATTTTGAATCGGAATACCATTTAATTCAATAATTTTCATTTATATCGACTCTGCATCAAAATAATCTTGATTTCGTCAATTTAAAATTTTTTCATTTATTTTTTGTTTTTGCATTTTCTGGCGTTTCTAGAGGTCTTAGAGGATTTTAGACGTTATTTTCGAATCCTCACATTTCAGGCCTTGATCTTAGCTATCTCCGTCAAAACTCAACCGATTTTGAATCAGAATACCGTTTAATTCAATAATTTTCATTTATATCGACTCTGCATCAAAATAATCTTGATTTCGTCAATTTAAAATTTTTTCATTTATTTTTTGTTTTTGCATTTTCTGGCGTTTCTAGAGGTCTTAGAGGATTTTAGACGTTATTTTCGAATCCTCACATTTCGGGCCTTGATCTTAGCTATCTCTGTCAAAACTCAACCGATTTTGAATCGGAATACCATTTAATTCAATAATTTTCATTTATATCGACTCTGCATCAAAATAATCTTGATTTCGTCAATTTAAAATTTTTTCATTTATTTTTTGTTTTTGCATTTTCTGGCGTTTCTAGAGGTCTTAGACGATTTTAGACGTTATTTTCGAATCCTCATATTTCGGGCCTTGATCTTAGCTATCTCTGTCGAAACTCAACCGATTTTGAATCGGAATACCATTTAATTCAATAATTTTCATTTATATCGACTCTGCATCAAAATAATCTTGATTTCGTCAATTTAAAATTTTTTCATTTATTTTTTGTTTTTGCATTTTCTGGCGTTTCTAGAGGTCTTAGACGATTTTAGACGTTATTTTCGAATCCTCACATTTCGGGCCTTGATCTTAGCTATCTCTGTCAAAACTCAACCGATTTTGAATCGGAACACCGTTTAATTCAATAATTTTCATTTATATCGACTCTGCATCAAAATAATCTTGATTTCGTCAATTTAAAATTTTTTCATTTATTTTTTGTTTTTGCATTTTCTGGCGTTTCTAGAGGTCTTAGAGGATTTTAGACGTTATTTTCGAATCCTCACATTTCAGGCCTTGATCTTAGCTATCTCTGTCAAAACTCAACCGATTTTGAATCGGAATACCATTTAATTCAATAATTTTCATTTATATCGACTCTGCATCAAAATAATCTTGATTTCGTCAATTTAAAATTTTTTCATTTATTTTTTGTTTTTGCATTTTCTGGCGTTTCTAGAGGTCTTAGACGATTTTAGACGTTATTTTTGAATCCTCACATTTCGGGCCTTGATCTTAGCTATCTCTGTCAAAACTCAACCGATTTTGAATCGGAATACCATTTAATTCAATAATTTTCATTTATATCGACTCTGCATCAAAATAATCTTGATTTCGTCAATTTAAAATTTTTTCATTTATTTTTTGTTTTTGCATTTTCTGGCGTTTCTAGAGGTCTTAGACGATTTTAGACGTTATTTTCGAATCCTCACATTTCGGGCCTTGATCTTAGCTATCTCTGTCGAAACTCAACCGATTTTGAATCGGAATACCATTTAATTCAATAATTTTCATTTATATCGACTCTGCATCAAAATAATCTTGATTTCGTCAATTTAAAATTTTTTCATTTATTTTTTGTTTTTGCATTTTCTGGCGTTTCTAGAGGTCTTAGAGGATTTTAGACGTTATTTTCGAATCCTCACATTTCGGGCCTTGATCTTAGCTATCTCTGTCAAAACTCAACCGATTTTGAATCGGAATACCATTTAATTCAATAATTTTCATTTATATCGACTCTGCATCAAAATAATCTTGATTTCGTCAATTTAAAATTTTTTCATTTATTTTTTGTTTTTGCATTTTCTGGCGTTTCTAGAGGTCTTAGAGGATTTTAGACCTTATTTTCGAATCCTCACATTTCGGGCCTTGATCTTAGCTATCTCTGTCAAAACTCAACCGATTTTGAATCGGAATACCATTTAATTCAATAATTTTCATTTATATCGACTCTGCATCAAAATAATCTTGATTTCGTCAATTTAAAATTTTTTCATTTATTTTTTGTTTTTGCATTTTCTGGCGTTTCTAGAGGTCTTAGACGATTTTAGACGTTATTTTCGAATCCTCACATTTCGGGCCTTGATCTTAGCTATCTCTGTCAAAACTCAACCGATTTTGAATCGGAATACCATTTAATTCAATAATTTTCATTTATATCGACTCTGCATCAAAATAATCTTGATTTCGTCAATTTAAAATTTTTTCATTTATTTTTTGTTTTTGCATTTTCTGGCGTTTCTAGAGGTCTTAGACGATTTTAGACGTTATTTTCGAATCCTCACATTTCGGGCCTTGATCTTAGCTATCTCTGTCAAAACTCAACCGATTTTGAATCGGAATACCATTTAATTCAATAATTTTCATTTATATCGACTCTGCATCAAAATAATCTTGATTTCGTCAATTTAAAATTTTTTCATTTATTTTTTGTTTTTGCATTTTCTGGCGTTTCTAGAGGTCTTAGAGGATTTTAGACGTTATTTTCGAATCCTCACATTTCGGGCCTTGATCTTAGCTATCTCTGTCAAAACTCAACCGATTTTGAATCGGAATACCATTTAATTCAATAATTTTCATTTATATCGACTCTGCATCAAAATAATCTTGATTTCGTCAATTTAAAATTTTTTCATTTATTTTTTGTTTTTGCATTTTCTGGCGTTTCTAGAGGTCTTAGACGATTTTAGACGTTATTTTCGAATCCTCACATTTCGGGCCTTGATCTTAGCTATCTCTGTCAAAACTCAACCGATTTTGAATCGGAATACCATTTAATTCAATAATTTTCATTTATATCGACTCTGCATCAAAATAATCTTGATTTCGTCAATTTAAAATTTTTTCATTTATTTTTTGTTTTTGCATTTTCTGGCGTTTCTAGAGGTCTTAGAGGATTTTAGACGTTATTTTCGAATCCTCACATTTCGGGCCTTGATCTTAGCTATCTCTGTCAAAACTCAACCGATTTTGAATCGGAATACCATTTAATTCAATAATTTTCATTTATATCGACTCTGCATCAAAATAATCTTGATTTCGTCAATTTAAAATTTTTTCATTTATTTTTTGTTTTTGCATTTTCTGGCGTTTCTAGAGGTCTTAGAGGATTTTAGACGTTATTTTCGAATCCTCACATTTCGGGCCTTGATCTTAGCTATCTCTGTCAAAACTCAACCGATTTTGAATCGGAATACCATTTAATTCAATAATTTTCATTTATATCGACTCTGCATCAAAATAATCTTGATTTCGTCAATTTAAAATTTTTTCATTTATTTTTTGTTTTTGCATTTTCTGGCGTTTCTAGAGGTCTTAGACGATTTTAGACGTTATTTTCGAATCCTCACATTTCGGGCCTTGATCTTAGCTATCTCTGTCAAAACTCAACCGATTTTGAATCGGAATACCATTTAATTCAATAATTTTCATTTATATCGACTCTGCATCAAAATAATCTTGATTTCGTCAATTTAAAATTTTTTCATTTATTTTTTGTTTTTGCATTTTCTGGCGTTTCTAGAGGTCTTAGAGGATTTTAGACGTTATTTTCGAATCCTCACATTTCGGGCCTTGATCTTAGCTATCTCTGTCAAAACTCAACCGATTTTGAATCGGAATACCATTTAATTCAATAATTTTCATTTATATCGACTCTGCATCAAAATAATCTTGATTTCGTCAATTTAAAATTTTTTCATTTATTTTTTGTTTTTGCATTTTCTGGCGTTTCTAGAGGTCTTAGACGATTTTAGACGTTATTTTCGAATCCTCACATTTCGGGCCTTGATCTTAGCTATCTCTGTCAAAACTCAACCGATTTTGAATCGGAATACCATTTAATTCAATAATTTTCATTTATATCGACTCTGCATCAAAATAATCTTGATTTCGTCAATTTAAAATTTTTTCATTTATTTTTTGTTTTTGCATTTTCTGGCGTTTCTAGAGGTCTTAGAGGATTTTAGACGTTATTTTCGAATCCTCACATTTCGGGCCTTGATCTTAGCTATCTCTGTCAAAACTCAACCGATTTTGAATCGGAATACCATTTAATTCAATAATTTTCATTTATATCGACTCTGCATCAAAATAATCTTGATTTCGTCAATTTAAAATTTTTTCATTTATTTTTTGTTTTTGCATTTTCTGGCGTTTCTAGAGGTCTTAGACGATTTTAGACGTTATTTTCGAATCCTCACATTTCGGGCCTTGATCTTAGCTATCTCTGTCAAAACTCAACCGATTTTGAATCGGAATACCATTTAATTCAATAATTTTCATTTATATCGACTCTGCATCAAAATAATCTTGATTTCGTCAATTTAAAATTTTTTCATTTATTTTTTGTTTTTGCATTTTCTGGCGTTTCTAGAGGTCTTAGAGGATTTTAGACGTTATTTTCGAATCCTCACATTTCGGGCCTTGATCTTAGCTATCTCTGTCAAAACTCAACCGATTTTGAATCGGAATACCATTTAATTCAATAATTTTCATTTATATCGACTCTGCATCAAAATAATCTTGATTTCGTCAATTTAAAATTTTTTCATTTATTTTTTGTTTTTGCATTTTCTGGCGTTTCTAGAGGTCTTAGACGATTTTAGACGTTATTTTTGAATCCTCACATTTCGGGCCTTGATCTTAGCTATCTCTGTCAAAACTCAACCGATTTTGAATCGGAATACCATTTAATTCAATAATTTTCATTTATATCGACTCTGCATCAAAATAATCTTGATTTCGTCAATTTAAAATTTTTTCATTTATTTTTTGTTTTTGCATTTTCTGGCGTTTCTAGAGGTCTTAGACGATTTTAGACGTTATTTTCGAATCCTCACATTTCGGGCCTTGATCTTAGCTATCTCTGTCAAAACTCAACCGATTTTGAATCGGAATACCATTTAATTCAATAATTTTCATTTATATCGACTCTGCATCAAAATAATCTTGATTTCGTCAATTTAAAATTTTTTCATTTATTTTTTGTTTTTGCATTTTCTGGCGTTTCTAGAGGTCTTAGAGGATTTTAGACGTTATTTTCGAATCCTCACATTTCGGGCCTTGATCTTAGCTATCTCTGTCAAAACTCAACCGATTTTGAATCGGAATACCATTTAATTCAATAATTTTCATTTATATCGACTCTGCATCAAAATAATCTTGATTTCGTCAATTTAAAATTTTTTCATTTATTTTTTGTTTTTGCATTTTCTGGCGTTTCTAGAGGTCTTAGAGGATTTTAGACCTTATTTTCGAATCCTCACATTTCGGGCCTTGATCTTAGCTATCTCTGTCAAAACTCAACCGATTTTGAATCGGAATACCATTTAATTCAATAATTTTCATTTATATCGACTCTGCATCAAAATAATCTTGATTTCGTCAATTTAAAATTTTTTCATTTATTTTTTGTTTTTGCATTTTCTGGCGTTTCTAGAGGTCTTAGACGATTTTAGACGTTATTTTCGAATCCTCACATTTCGGGCCTTGATCTTAGCTATCTCTGTCAAAACTCAACCGATTTTGAATCGGAATACCATTTAATTCAATAATTTTCATTTATATCGACTCTGCATCAAAATAATCTTGATTTCGTCAATTTAAAATTTTTTCATTTATTTTTTGTTTTTGCATTTTCTGGCGTTTCTAGAGGTCTTAGACGATTTTAGACGTTATTTTCGAATCCTCACATTTCGGGCCTTGATCTTAGCTATCTCTGTCAAAACTCAACCGATTTTGAATCGGAATACCATTTAATTCAATAATTTTCATTTATATCGACTCTGCATCAAAATAATCTTGATTTCGTCAATTTAAAATTTTTTCATTTATTTTTTTGTTTTTGCATTTTCTGGCGTTTCTAGAGGTCTTAGAGGATTTTAGACGTTATTTTCGAATCCTCACATTTCGGGCCTTGATCTTAGCTATCTCTGTCAAAACTCAACCGATTTTGAATCGGAATACCATTTAATTCAATAATTTTCATTTATATCGACTCTGCATCAAAATAATCTTGATTTCGTCAATTTAAAATTTTTTCATTTATTTTTTGTTTTTGCATTTTCTGGCGTTTCTAGAGGTCTTAGACGATTTTAGACGTTATTTTCGAATCCTCACATTTCGGGCCTTGATCTTAGCTATCTCTGTCAAAACTCAACCGATTTTGAATCGGAATACCATTTAATTCAATAATTTTCATTTATATCGACTCTGCATCAAAATAATCTTGATTTCGTCAATTTAAAATTTTTTCATTTATTTTTTGTTTTTGCATTTTCTGGCGTTTCTAGAGGTCTTAGAGGATTTTAGACGTTATTTTCGAATCCTCACATTTCGGGCCTTGATCTTAGCTATCTCTGTCAAAACTCAACCGATTTTGAATCGGAATACCATTTAATTCAATAATTTTCATTTATATCGACTCTGCATCAAAATAATCTTGATTTCGTCAATTTAAAATTTTTTCATTTATTTTTTGTTTTTGCATTTTCTGGCGTTTCTAGAGGTCTTAGACGATTTTAGACGTTATTTTCGAATCCTCACATTTCGGGCCTTGATCTTAGCTATCTCTGTCGAAACTCAACCGATTTTGAATCGGAATACCATTTAATTCAATAATTTTCATTTATATCGACTCTGCATCAAAATAATCTTGATTTCGTCAATTTAAAATTTTTTCATTTATTTTTTGTTTTTGCATTTTCTGGCGTTTCTAGAGGTCTTAGACGATTTTAGACGTTATTTTCGAATCCTCACATTTCAGGCCTTGATCTTAGCTATCTCTGTCAAAACTCAACCGATTTTGAATCGGAATACCATTTAATTCAATAATTTTCATTTATATCGACTCTGCATCAAAATAATCTTGATTTCGTCAATTTAAAATTTTTTCATTTATTTTTTGTTTTTGCACTTTCTGGCGTTTCTAGAGGTCTTAGAGGATTTTAGACGTTATTTTCGAATCCTCACATTTCAGGCCTTGATCTTAGCTATCTCTGTCAAAACTCAACCGATTTTGAATCGGAATACCATTTAATTCAATAATTTTCATTTATATCGACTCTGCATCAAAATAATCTTGATTTCGTCAATTTAAAATTTTTTCATTTATTTTTTGTTTTTGCACTTTCTGGCGTTTCTAGAGGTCTTAGAGGATTTTAGACGTTATTTTCGAATCCTCACATTTCGGGCCTTGATCTTAGCTATCTCCGTCAAAACTCAACCGATTTTGAATCGGAATACCGTTTAATTCAATAATTTTCATTTATATCGACTCTGCATCAAAATAATCTTGATTTCGTCAATTTAAAATTTTTTCATTTATTTTTTGTTTTTGCATTTTCTGGCGTTTCTAGAGGTCTAAGAGGATTTTAGACCTTATTTTCGAATCCTCACATTTCGGGCCTTGATCTTAGCTATCTCTGTCAAAACTCAACCGATTTTGAATCGGAATACCATTTAATTCAATAATTTTCATTTATATCGACTCTGCATCAAAATAATCTTGATTTCGTCAATTTAAAATTTTTTCATTTATTTTTTGTTTTTGCATTTTCTGGCGTTTCTAGAGGTCTTAGACGATTTTAGACGTTATTTTCGAATCCTCACATTTCGGGCCTTGATCTTAGCTATCTCTGTCGAAACTCAACCGATTTTGAATCGGAATACCATTTAATTCAATAATTTTCATTTATATCGACTCTGCATCAAAATAATCTTGATTTCGTCAATTTAAAATTTTTTCATTTATTTTTTGTTTTTGCATTTTCTGGCGTTTCTAGAGGTCTTAGAGGATTTTAGACGTTATTTTCGAATCCTCACATTTCGGGCCTTGATCTTGGCTATCTCTGTCAAAACTCAACCGATTTTGAATCGGAATACCATTTAATTCAATAATTTTCATTTATATCGACTCTGCATCAAAATAATCTTGATTTCGTCAATTTAAAATTTTTTCATTTATTTTTTGTTTTTGCATTTTCTGGCGTTTCTAGAGGTCTTAGAGGATTTTAGACCTTATTTTCGAATCCTCACATTTCGGGCCTTGATCTTAGCTATCTCTGTCAAAACTCAACCGATTTTGAATCGGAATACCATTTAATTCAATAATTTTCATTTATATCGACTCTGCATCAAAATAATCTTGATTTCGTCAATTTAAAATTTTTTCATTTATTTTTTGTTTTTGCATTTTCTGGCGTTTCTAGAGGTCTTAGACGATTTTAGACGTTATTTTCGAATCCTCACATTTCGGGCCTTGATTTTAGCTATCTCTGTCGAAACTCAACCGATTTTGAATCGGAATACCATTTAATTCAATAATTTTCATTTATATCGACTCTGCATCAAAATAATCTTGATTTCGTCAATTTAAAATTTTTTCATTTATTTTTTGTTTTTGCATTTTCTGGCGTTTCTAGAGGTCTTAGAGGATTTTAGACGTTATTTTCGAATCCTCACATTTCGGGCCTTGATCTTAGCTATCTCTGTCAAAACTCAACCGATTTTGAATCGGAATACCATTTAATTCAATAATTTTCATTTATATCGACTCTGCATCAAAATAATCTTGATTTCGTCAATTTAAAATTTTTTTCATTTATTTTTTGTTTTTGCATTTTCTGGCGTTTCTAGAGGTCTTAGACGATTTTAGACGTTATTTTCGAATCCTCACATTTCGGGCCTTGATCTTAGCTATCTCTGTCGAAACTCAACCGATTTTGAATCGGAATACCATTTAATTCAATAATTTTCATTTATATCGACTCTGCATCAAAATAATCTTGATTTCGTCAATTTAAAATTTTTTCATTTATTTGTTGTTTTTGCATTTTCTGGCGTTTCTAGAGGTCTTAGACGATTTAAGACGTTATTTTCGAATCCTCACATTTCAGGCCTTGATCTTAGCTATCTCTGTCAAAACTCAACCGATTTTGAATCGTAATACCATTTAATTCAATAATTTTCATTTATATCGACTCTGCATCAAAATAATCTTGATTTCGTCAATTTAAAATTTTTTCATTTATTTTTTGTTTTTGCACTTTCTGGCGTTTCTAGAGGTCTTAGAGGATTTTAGACGTTATTTTCGAATCCTCACATTTCAGGCCTTGATCTTAGCTATCTCTGTCAAAACTCAACCGATTTTGAATCGGAATACCATTTAATTCAATAATTTTCATTTATATCGACTCTGCATCAAAATAATCTTGATTTCGTCAATTTAAAATTTTTTCATTTATTTTTTGTTTTTGCATTTTCTGGCGTTTCTAGAAGTCTTAGACGATTTTAGACGTTATTTTTGAATCCTCACATTTCGGGCCTTGATCTTAGCTATCTCTGTCGAAACTCAACCGATTTTGAATCGGAATACCATTTAATTCAATAATTTTCATTTATATCGACTCTGCATCAAAATAATCTTGATTTCGTCAATTTTAAATTTTTTCATTTATTTTTTGTTTTTGCACTTTCTGGCGTTTCTAGAGGTCTTAGAGGATTTTAGACGTTATTTTCGAATCCTCACATTTCGGGCCTTGATCTTAGCTATCTCCGTCAAAACTCAACCGATTTTGAATCAGAATACCGTTTAATTCAATAATTTTCATTTATATCGACTCTGCATCAAAATAATCTTGATTTCGTCAATTTAAAATTTTTTCATTTATTTTTTGTTTTTGCATTTTCTGGCGTTTCTAGAGGTCTTAGAGGATTTTAGACCTTATTTTCGAATCCTCACATTTCGGGCCTTGATCTTAGCTATCTCTGTCAAAACTCAACCGATTTTGAATCGGAATACCATTTAATTCAATAATTTTCATTAATATCGACTCTGCATCAAAATAATCTTGATTTCGTAAATTTAAAATTTTTTCATTTATTTTTTGTTTTTGCATTTTCTGGCGTTTCTAGAGGTCTTAGAGGATTTTAGACGTTATTTTCGAATCCTCACATTTCGGGCCTTGATCTTAGCTATCTCTGTCGAAACTCAACCGATTTTGAATCGGAATACCATTTAATTCAATAATTTTCATTTATATCGACTCTGCATCAAAATAATCTTGATTTCGTCAATTTAAAATTTTTTCATTTATTTTTTGTTTTTGCATTTTCTGGCGTTTCTAGAGGTCTTAGACGATTTTAGACGTTATTTTCGAATCCTCACATTTCAGGCCTTGATCTTAGCTATCTCTGTCAAAACTCAACCGATTTTGAATCAGAATACCGTTTAATTCAATAGTTTACATTTATATCGACTCTGCATCAAAATAATCTTGATTTCGTCAATTTAAAATTTTTTCATTTATTTTTTGTTTTTGCATTTTCTGGCGTTTCTAGAGGTCTTAGAGGATTTTAGACGTTATTTTCGAATCCTCACATTTCAGGCCTTGATCTTAGCTATCTCTGTCAAAACTCAACCGATTTTGAATCGGAATACCATTTAATTCAATAATTTTCATTTATATCGACTCTGCATCAAAATAATCTTGATTTCGTCAATTTAAAATTTTTTCATTTATTTTTTGTTTTTGCATTTTCGGGGGTTTTTTAGAAGTCTTAGACGATTTAAGACGTTATTTTTGAATCCTCACATTTCGGGCCTTGATCTTAGCTATCTCTGTCGAAACTCAACCGATTTTGAATCGGAATACCATTTAATTCAATAATTTTCATTTATATCGACTCTGCATCAAAATAATCTTGATTTCGTCAATTTAAAATTTTTTCATTTATTTTTTGTTTTTGCATTTTCTGGCGTTTCTAGAGGTCTTAGACGATTTTAGACGTTATTTTCGAATCCTCACATTTCGGGCCTTGATCTTAGCTATCTCTGTCGAAACTCAACCGATTTTGAATCGGAATACCATTTAATTCAATAATTTTCATTTATATCGACTCTGCATCAAAATAATCTTGATTTCGTCAATTTAAAATTTTTTCATTTATTTTTTGTTTTTGCATTTTCTGGCGTTTCTAGAGGTCTTAGACGATTTTAGACGTTATTTTCGAATCCTCACATTTCGGGCCTTCATCTTAGCTATCTCTGTCGAAACTCAACCGATTTTGAATCGGAATACCATTTAATTCAATAATTTTCATTTATATCGACTCTGCATCAAAATAATCTTGATTTCGTCAATTTAAAATTTTTTTCATTTATTTTTTGTTTTTGCATTTTCTGGCGTTTCTAGAGGTCTTAGAGGATTTTAGACGTTATTTTCGAATCCTCACATTTCGGGCCTTGATCTTAGCTATCTCTGTCAAAACTCAACCGATTTTGAATCGGAATACCATTTAATTCAATAATTTTCATTTATATCGACTCTGCATCAAAATAATCTTGATTTCGTCAATTTAAAATTTTTTTATTTATTTTTTGTTTTTGCATTTTCTGGCGTTTCTAGAGGTCTTAGAGGATTTTAGACCTTATTTTCGAATCCTCACATTTCGGGCCTTGATCTTAGCTATCTCTGTCAAAACTCAACCGATTTTGAATCGGAATACCATTTAATTCAATAATTTTCATTTATATCGACTCTGCATCAAAATAATCTTGATTTCGTCAATTTAAAATTTTTTCATTTATTTTTTGTTTTTGCATTTTCTGGCGTTTCTAGAGGTCTTAGAGGATTTTAGACGTTATTTTCGAATCCTCACATTTCGGGCCTTGATCTTAGCTATCTCTGTCGAAACTCAACCGATTTTGAATCGGAATACCATTTAATTCAATAATTTTCATTTATATCGACTCTGCATCAAAATAATCTTGATTTCGTCAATTTAAAATTTTTTCATTTATTTTTTGTTTTTGCATTTTCTGGCGTTTCTAGAGGTCTTAGAGGATTTTAGACGTTATTTTCGAATCCTCACATTTCGGGCCTTGATCTTAGCTATCTCTGTCAAAACTCAACCGATTTTGAATCGGAATACCATTTAATTCAATAATTTTCATTTATATCGACTCTGCATCAAAATAATCTTGATTTCGTCAATTTAAAATTTTTTCATTTATTTTTTGTTTTTGCATTTTCTGGCGTTTCTAGAGGTCTTAGAGGATTTTAGACGTTATTTTCGAATCCTCACATTTCGGGCCTTGATCTTAGCTATCTCTGTCAAAACTCAACCGATTTTGAATCGGAATACCATTTAATTCAATAATTTTCATTTATATCGACTCTGCATCAAAATAATCTTGATTTCGTCAATTTAAAATTTTTTCATTTATTTTTTGTTTTTGCATTTTCTGGCGTTTCTAGAGGTCTTAGACGATTTTAGACGTTATTTTCGAATCCTCACATTTCGGGCCTTGATCTTAGCTATCTCTGTCAAAACTCAACCGATTTTGAATCGGAATACCATTTAATTCAATAATTTTCATTTATATCGACTCTGCATCAAAATAATCTTGATTTCGTCAATTTAAAATTTTTTCATTTATTTTTTGTTTTTGCATTTTCTGGCGTTTCTAGAGGTCTTAGACGATTTTAGACGTTATTTTCGAATCCTCACATTTCGGGCCTTGATCTTAGCTATCTCTGTCAAAACTCAACCGATTTTGAATCGGAATACCATTTAATTCAATAATTTTCATTTATATCGACTCTGCATCAAAATAATCTTGATTTCGTCAATTTAAAATTTTTTCATTTATTTTTTGTTTTTGCATTTTCTGGCGTTTCTAGAGGTCTTAGAGGATTTTAGACGTTATTTTCGAATCCTCACATTTCGGGCCTTGATCTTAGCTATCTCTGTCAAAACTCAACCGATTTTGAATCGGAATACCATTTAATTCAATAATTTTCATTTATATCGACTCTGCATCAAAATAATCTTGATTTCGTCAATTTAAAATTTTTTTATTTATTTTTTGTTTTTGCATTTTCTGGCGTTTCTAGAGGTCTTAGAGGATTTTAGACGTTATTTTCGAATCCTCACATTTCGGGCCTTGATCTTAGCTATCTCTGTCAAAACTCAACCGATTTTGAATCGGAATACCATTTAATTCAATAATTTTCATTTATATCGACTCTGCATCAAAATAATCTTGATTTCGTCAATTTAAAATTTTTTCATTTATTTTTTGTTTTTGCATTTTCTGGCGTTTCTAGAGGTCTTAGAGGATTTTAGACGTTATTTTCGAATCCTCACATTTCGGGCCTTGATCTTAGCTATCTCTGTCAAAACTCAACCGATTTTGAATCGGAATACCATTTAATTCAATAATTTTCATTTATATCGACTCTGCATCAAAATAATCTTGATTTCGTCAATTTAAAATTTTTTCATTTATTTTTTGTTTTTGCATTTTCTGGCGTTTCTAGAGGTCTTAGACGATTTTAGACGTTATTTTCGAATCCTCACATTTCGGGCCTTGATCTTAGCTATCTCTGTCAAAACTCAACCGATTTTGAATCGGAATACCATTTAATTCAATAATTTTCATTTATATCGACTCTGCATCAAAATAATCTTGATTTCGTCAATTTAAAATTTTTTCATTTATTTTTTGTTTTTGCATTTTCTGGCGTTTCTAGAGGTCTTAGAGGATTTTAGACGTTATTTTCGAATCCTCACATTTCGGGCCTTGATCTTAGCTATCTCTGTCAAAACTCAACCGATTTTGAATCGGAATACCATTTAATTCAATAATTTTCATTTATATCGACTCTGCATCAAAATAATCTTGATTTCGTCAATTTAAAATTTTTTCATTTATTTTTTGTTTTTGCATTTTCTGGCGTTTCTAGAGGTCTTAGAGGATTTTAGACGTTATTTTCGAATCCTCACATTTCGGGCCTTGATCTTAGCTATCTCTGTCAAAACTCAACCGATTTTGAATCGGAATACCATTTAATTCAATAATTTTCATTTATATCGACTCTGCATCAAAATAATCTTGATTTCGTCAATTTAAAATTTTTTCATTTATTTTTTGTTTTTGCATTTTCTGGCGTTTCTAGAGGTCTTAGACGATTTTAGACGTTATTTTCGAATCCTCACATTTCGGGCCTTGATCTTAGCTATCTCTGTCAAAACTCAACCGATTTTGAATCGGAATACCATTTAATTCAATAATTTTCATTTATATCGACTCTGCATCAAAATAATCTTGATTTCGTCAATTTAAAATTTTTTCATTTATTTTTTGTTTTTGCATTTTCTGGCGTTTCTAGAGGTCTTAGAGGATTTTAGACGTTATTTTCGAATCCTCACATTTCGGGCCTTGATCTTAGCTATCTCTGTCAAAACTCAACCGATTTTGAATCGGAATACCATTTAATTCAATAATTTTCATTTATATCGACTCTGCATCAAAATAATCTTGATTTCGTCAATTTAAAATTTTTTCATTTATTTTTTGTTTTTGCATTTTCTGGCGTTTCTAGAGGTCTTAGAGGATTTTAGACGTTATTTTCGAATCCTCACATTTCGGGCCTTGATCTTAGCTATCTCTGTCAAAACTCAACCGATTTTGAATCGGAATACCATTTAATTCAATAATTTTCATTTATATCGACTCTGCATCAAAATAATCTTGATTTCGTCAATTTAAAATTTTTTCATTTATTTTTTGTTTTTGCATTTTCTGGCGTTTCTAGAGGTCTTAGAGGATTTTAGACGTTATTTTCGAATCCTCACATTTCGGGCCTTGATCTTAGCTATCTCTGTCAAAACTCAACCGATTTTGAATCGGAATACCATTTAATTCAATAATTTTCATTTATATCGACTCTGCATCAAAATAATCTTGATTTCGTCAATTTAAAATTTTTTCATTTATTTTTTGTTTTTGCATTTTCTGGCGTTTCTAGAGGTCTTAGAGGATTTTAGACGTTATTTTCGAATCCTCACATTTCGGGCCTTGATCTTAGCTATCTCTGTCAAAACTCAACCGATTTTGAATCGGAATACCATTTAATTCAATAATTTTCATTTATATCGACTCTGCATCAAAATAATCTTGATTTCGTCAATTTAAAATTTTTTCATTTATTTTTTGTTTTTGCATTTTCTGGCGTTTCTAGAGGTCTTAGAGGATTTTAGACGTTATTTTCGAATCCTCACATTTCGGGCCTTGATCTTAGCTATCTCTGTCAAAACTCAACCGATTTTGAATCGGAATACCATTTAATTCAATAATTTTCATTTATATCGACTCTGCATCAAAATAATCTTGATTTCGTCAATTTAAAATTTTTTCATTTATTTTTTGTTTTTGCATTTTCTGGCGTTTCTAGAGGTCTTAGAGGATTTTAGACGTTATTTTCGAATCCTCACATTTCGGGCCTTGATCTTAGCTATCTCTGTCAAAACTCAACCGATTTTGAATCGGAATACCATTTAATTCAATAATTTTCATTTATATCGACTCTGCATCAAAATAATCTTGATTTCGTCAATTTAAAATTTTTTCATTTATTTTTTGTTTTTGCATTTTCTGGCGTTTCTAGAGGTCTTAGAGGATTTTAGACGTTATTTTCGAATCCTCACATTTCGGGCCTTGATCTTAGCTATCTCTGTCAAAACTCAACCGATTTTGAATCGGAATACCATTTAATTCAATAATTTTCATTTATATCGACTCTGCATCAAAATAATCTTGATTTCGTCAATTTAAAATTTTTTCATTTATTTTTTGTTTTTGCATTTTCTGGCGTTTCTAGAGGTCTTAGAGGATTTTAGACGTTATTTTCGAATCCTCACATTTCGGGCCTTGATCTTAGCTATCTCTGTCAAAACTCAACCGATTTTGAATCGGAATACCATTTAATTCAATAATTTTCATTTATATCGACTCTGCATCAAAATAATCTTGATTTCGTCAATTTAAAATTTTTTCATTTATTTTTTGTTTTTGCATTTTCTGGCGTTTCTAGAGGTCTTAGAGGATTTTAGACGTTATTTTCGAATCCTCACATTTCGGGCCTTGATCTTAGCTATCTCTGTCAAAACTCAACCGATTTTGAATCGGAATACCATTTAATTCAATAATTTTCATTTATATCGACTCTGCATCAAAATAATCTTGATTTCGTCAATTTAAAATTTTTTCATTTATTTTTTGTTTTTGCATTTTCTGGCGTTTCTAGAGGTCTTAGAGGATTTTAGACGTTATTTTCGAATCCTCACATTTCGGGCCTTGATCTTAGCTATCTCTGTCAAAACTCAACCGATTTTGAATCGGAATACCATTTAATTCAATAATTTTCATTTATATCGACTCTGCATCAAAATAATCTTGATTTCGTCAATTTAAAATTTTTTCATTTATTTTTTGTTTTTGCATTTTCTGGCGTTTCTAGAGGTCTTAGAGGATTTTAGACGTTATTTTCGAATCCTCACATTTCGGGCCTTGATCTTAGCTATCTCTGTCAAAACTCAACCGATTTTGAATCGGAATACCATTTAATTCAATAATTTTCATTTATATCGACTCTGCATCAAAATAATCTTGATTTCGTCAATTTAAAATTTTTTCATTTATTTTTTGTTTTTGCATTTTCTGGCGTTTCTAGAGGTCTTAGAGGATTTTAGACGTTATTTTCGAATCCTCACATTTCGGGCCTTGATCTTAGCTATCTCTGTCAAAACTCAACCGATTTTGAATCGGAATACCATTTAATTCAATAATTTTCATTTATATCGACTCTGCATCAAAATAATCTTGATTTCGTCAATTTAAAATTTTTTCATTTATTTTTTGTTTTTGCATTTTCTGGCGTTTCTAGAGGTCTTAGAGGATTTTAGACGTTATTTTCGAATCCTCACATTTCGGGCCTTGATCTTAGCTATCTCTGTCAAAACTCAACCGATTTTGAATCGGAATACCATTTAATTCAATAATTTTCATTTATATCGACTCTGCATCAAAATAATCTTGATTTCGTCAATTTAAAATTTTTTCATTTATTTTTTGTTTTTGCATTTTCTGGCGTTTCTAGAGGTCTTAGAGGATTTTAGACGTTATTTTCGAATCCTCACATTTCGGGCCTTGATCTTAGCTATCTCTGTCAAAACTCAACCGATTTTGAATCGGAATACCATTTAATTCAATAATTTTCATTTATATCGACTCTGCATCAAAATAATCTTGATTTCGTCAATTTACAATTTTTTCATTTAATTTTTTGTTTTTGCATTTTCTGGCGTTTCTAGAGGTCTTAGAGGATTTTAGACGTTATTTTCGAATCCTCACATTTCGGGCCTTGATCTTAGCTATCTCTGTCAAAACTCAACCGATTTTGAATCGGAATACCATTTAATTCAATAATTTTCATTTATATCGACTCTGCATCAAAATAATCTTGATTTCGTCAATTTAAAATTTTTTCATTTATTTTTTGTTTTTGCATTTTCTGGCGTTTCTAGAGGTCTTAGAGGATTTTAGACGTTATTTTCGAATCCTCACATTTCGGGCCTTGATCTTAGCTATCTCTGTCAAAACTCAACCGATTTTGAATCGGAATACCATTTAATTCAATAATTTTCATTTATATCGACTCTGCATCAAAATAATCTTGATTTCGTCAATTTAAAATTTTTTCATTTATTTTTTGTTTTTGCATTTTCTGGCGTTTCTAGAGGTCTTAGAGGATTTTAGACGTTATTTTCGAATCCTCACATTTCGGGCCTTGATCTTAGCTATCTCTGTCAAAACTCAACCGATTTTGAATCGGAATACCATTTAATTCAATAATTTTCATTTATATCGACTCTGCATCAAAATAATCTTGATTTCGTCAATTTAAAATTTTTTCATTTATTTTTTGTTTTTGCATTTTCTGGCGTTTCTAGAGGTCTTAGAGGATTTTAGACGTTATTTTCGAATCCTCACATTTCGGGCCTTGATCTTAGCTATCTCTGTCAAAACTCAACCGATTTTGAATCGGAATACCATTTAATTCAATAATTTTCATTTATATCGACTCTGCATCAAAATAATCTTGATTTCGTCAATTTAAAATTTTTTCATTTATTTTTTGTTTTTGCATTTTCTGGCGTTTCTAGAGGTCTTAGAGGATTTTAGACGTTATTTTCGAATCCTCACATTTCGGGCCTTGATCTTAGCTATCTCTGTCAAAACTCAACCGATTTTGAATCGGAATACCATTTAATTCAATAATTTTCATTTATATCGACTCTGCATCAAAATAATCTTGATTTCGTCAATTTAAAATTTTTTCATTTATTTTTTGTTTTTGCATTTTCTGGCGTTTCTAGAGGTCTTAGAGGATTTTAGACGTTATTTTCGAATCCTCACATTTCGGGCCTTGATCTTAGCTATCTCTGTCAAAACTCAACCGATTTTGAATCGGAATACCATTTAATTCAATAATTTTCATTTATATCGACTCTGCATCAAAATAATCTTGATTTCGTCAATTTAAAATTTTTTCATTTATTTTTTGTTTTTGCATTTTCTGGCGTTTCTAGAGGTCTTAGAGGATTTTAGACGTTATTTTCGAATCCTCACATTTCGGGCCTTGATCTTAGCTATCTCTGTCAAAACTCAACCGATTTTGAATCGGAATACCATTTAATTCAATAATTTTCATTTATATCGACTCTGCATCAAAATAATCTTGATTTCGTCAATTTAAAATTTTTTCATTTATTTTTTGTTTTTGCATTTTCTGGCGTTTCTAGAGGTCTTAGAGGATTTTAGACGTTATTTTCGAATCCTCACATTTCGGGCCTTGATCTTAGCTATCTCTGTCAAAACTCAACCGATTTTGAATCGGAATACCATTTAATTCAATAATTTTCATTTATATCGACTCTGCATCAAAATAATCTTGATTTCGTCAATTTAAAATTTTTTCATTTATTTTTTGTTTTTGCATTTTCTGGCGTTTCTAGAGGTCTTAGAGGATTTTAGACGTTATTTTCGAATCCTCACATTTCGGGCCTTGATCTTAGCTATCTCTGTCAAAACTCAACCGATTTTGAATCGGAATACCATTTAATTCAATAATTTTCATTTATATCGACTCTGCATCAAAATAATCTTGATTTCGTCAATTTAAAATTTTTTCATTTATTTTTTGTTTTTGCATTTTCTGGCGTTTCTAGAGGTCTTAGAGGATTTTAGACGTTATTTTCGAATCCTCACATTTCGGGCCTTGATCTTAGCTATCTCTGTCAAAACTCAACCGATTTTGAATCGGAATACCATTTAATTCAATAATTTTCATTTATATCGACTCTGCATCAAAATAATCTTGATTTCGTCAATTTAAAATTTTTTCATTTATTTTTTGTTTTTGCATTTTCTGGCGTTTCTAGAGGTCTTAGAGGATTTTAGACGTTATTTTCGAATCCTCACATTTCGGGCCTTGATCTTAGCTATCTCTGTCAAAACTCAACCGATTTTGAATCGGAATACCATTTAATTCAATAATTTTCATTTATATCGACTCTGCATCAAAATAATCTTGATTTCGTCAATTTAAAATTTTTTCATTTATTTTTTGTTTTTGCATTTTCTGGCGTTTCTAGAGGTCTTAGAGGATTTTAGACGTTATTTTCGAATCCTCACATTTCGGGCCTTGATCTTAGCTATCTCTGTCAAAACTCAACCGATTTTGAATCGGAATACCATTTAATTCAATAATTTTCATTTATATCGACTCTGCATCAAAATAATCTTGATTTCGTCAATTTAAAATTTTTTCATTTATTTTTTGTTTTTGCATTTTCTGGCGTTTCTAGAGGTCTTAGAGGATTTTAGACGTTATTTTCGAATCCTCACATTTCGGGCCTTGATCTTAGCTATCTCTGTCAAAACTCAACCGATTTTGAATCGGAATACCATTTAATTCAATAATTTTCATTTATATCGACTCTGCATCAAAATAATCTTGATTTCGTCAATTTAAAATTTTTTCATTTATTTTTTGTTTTTGCATTTTCTGGCGTTTCTA
Organism: Drosophila cardini; assembly: GCA_018903735.1. Lineage (NCBI taxonomy): Eukaryota > Metazoa > Arthropoda > Insecta > Diptera > Drosophilidae > Drosophila > Drosophila cardini. Next base: position 37,380 of record JAEIGM010000193.1, read on the forward strand.
GAGGTCTTAGAGGATTTTAGACGTTATTTTCGAATCCTCACATTTCGGGCCTTGATCTTAGCTATCTCTGTCAAAACTCAACCGATTTTGAATCGGAATACCATTTAATTCAATAATTTTCATTTATATCGACTCTGCATCAAAATAATCTTGATTTCGTCAATTTAAAATTTTTTCATTTATTTTTTGTTTTTGCATTTTCTGGCGTTTCTAGAGGTCTTAGAGGATTTTAGACGTTATTTTCGAATCCTCACATTTCGGGCCTTGATCTTAGCTATCTCTGTCAAAACTCAACCGATTTTGAATCGGAATACCATTTAATTCAATAATTTTCATTTATATCGACTCTGCATCAAAATAATCTTGATTTCGTCAATTTAAAATTTTTTCATTTATTTTTTGTTTTTGCATTTTCTGGCGTTTCTAGAGGTCTTAGAGGATTTTAGACGTTATTTTCGAATCCTCACATTTCGGGCCTTGATCTTAGCTATCTCTGTCAAAACTCAACCGATTTTGAATCGGAATACCATTTAATTCAATAATTTTCATTTATATCGACTCTGCATCAAAATAATCTTGATTTCGTCAATTTAAAATTTTTTCATTTATTTTTTGTTTTTGCATTTTCTGGCGTTTCTAGAGGTCTTAGACGATTTTAGACGTTATTTTCGAATCCTCACATTTCGGCTTAATTATTTTCTTTTTTTTTTTTTTGCATTTTCTGGCGTTTCTAGAGGTCTTAGAGGATTTTAGACGTTATTTTCGAATCCTCACATTTCGGGCCTTGATCTTAGCTATCTCTGTCAAAACTCAACCGATTTTGAATCGGAATACCATTTAATTCAATAATTTTCATTTATATCGACTCTGCATCAAAATAATCTTGATTTCGTCAATTTAAAATTTTTTCATTTATTTTTTGTTTTTGCATTTTCTGGCGTTTCTAGAGGTTTTAGAGATTTTAGACTTATTTTCGAATCCTCACATTTCGAATTTAATTTTCATTTATTTTTTGTTTTTGCATTTTCTGGCGTTTCTAGAGGTCTTAGAGGATTTTAGACGTTATTTTCGAATCCTCACATTTCGGGCCTTGATCTTAGCTATCTCTGTCAAAACTCAACCGATTTTGAATCGGAATACCATTTAATTCAATAATTTTCATTTATATCGACTCTGCATCAAAATAATCTTGATTTCGTCAATTTAAAATTTTTTCATTTATTTTTTGTTTTTGCATTTTCTGGCGTTTCTAGAGGTCTTAGAGGATTTTAGACGTTATTTTCGAATCCTCACATTTCGGGCCTTGATCTTAGCTATCTCTGTCAAAACTCAACCGATTTTGAATCGGAATACCATTTAATTCAATAATTTTCATTTATATCGACTCTGCATCAAAATAATCTTGATTTCGTCAATTTAAAATTTTTTCATTTATTTTTTGTTTTTGCATTTTCTGGCGTTTCTAGAGGTCTTAGAGGATTTTAGACGTTATTTTCGAATCCTCACATTTCGGGCCTTGATCTTAGCTATCTCTGTCAAAACTCAACCGATTTTGAATCGGAATACCATTTAATTCAATAATTTTCATTTATATCGACTCTGCATCAAAATAATCTTGATTTCGTCAATTTAAAATTTTTTCATTTATTTTTTGTTTTTGCATTTTCTGGCGTTTCTAGAGGTCTTAGAGGATTTTAGACGTTATTTTCGAATCCTCACATTTCGGGCCTTGATCTTAGCTATCTCTGTCAAAACTCAACCGATTTTGAATCGGAATACCATTTAATTCAATAATTTTCATTTATATCGACTCTGCATCAAAATAATCTTGATTTCGTCAATTTAAAATTTTTTCATTTATTTTTTGTTTTTGCATTTTCTGGCGTTTCTAGAGGTCTTAGAGGATTTTAGACGTTATTTTCGAATCCTCACATTTCGGGCCTTGATCTTAGCTATCTCTGTCAAAACTCAACCGATTTTGAATCGGAATACCATTTAATTCAATAATTTTCATTTATATCGACTCTGCATCAAAATAATCTTGATTTCGTCAATTTAAAATTTTTTCATTTATTTTTTGTTTTTGCATTTTCTGGCGTTTCTAGAGGTCTTAGAGGATTTTAGACGTTATTTTCGAATCCTCACATTTCGGGCCTTGATCTTAGCTATCTCTGTCAAAACTCAACCGATTTTGAATCGGAATACCATTTAATTCAATAATTTTCATTTATATCGACTCTGCATCAAAATAATCTTGATTTCGTCAATTTAAAATTTTTTCATTTATTTTTTGTTTTTGCATTTTCTGGCGTTTCTAGAGGTCTTAGAGGATTTTAGACGTTATTTTCGAATCCTCACATTTCGGGCCTTGATCTTAGCTATCTCTGTCAAAACTCAACCGATTTTGAATCGGAATACCATTTAATTCAATAATTTTCATTTATATCGACTCTGCATCAAAATAATCTTGATTTCGTCAATTTACAATTTTTTCATTTAATTTTTGTTTTTGCATTTTCTGGCGTTTCTAGAGGTCTTAGAGGATTTTAGACGTTATTTTCGAATCCTCACATTTCGGGCCTTGATCTTAGCTATCTCTGTCAAAACTCAACCGATTTTGAATCGGAATACCATTTAATTCAATAATTTTCATTTATATCGACTCTGCATCAAAATAATCTTGATTTCGTCAATTTAAAATTTTTTCATTTATTTTTTGTTTTTGCATTTTCTGGCGTTTCTAGAGGTCTTAGAGGATTTTAGACGTTATTTTCGAATCCTCACATTTCGGGCCTTGATCTTAGCTATCTCTGTCAAAACTCAACCGATTTTGAATCGGAATACCATTTAATTCAATAATTTTCATTTATATCGACTCTGCATCAAAATAATCTTGATTTCGTCAATTTAAAATTTTTTCATTTATTTTTTGTTTTTGCATTTTCTGGCGTTTCTAGAGGTCTTAGAGGATTTTAGACGTTATTTTCGAATCCTCACATTTCGGGCCTTGATCTTAGCTATCTCTGTCAAAACTCAACCGATTTTGAATCGGAATACCATTTAATTCAATAATTTTCATTTATATCGACTCTGCATCAAAATAATCTTGATTTCGTCAATTTAAAATTTTTTCATTTATTTTTTGTTTTTGCATTTTCTGGCGTTTCTAGAGGTCTTAGAGGATTTTAGACGTTATTTTCGAATCCTCACATTTCGGGCCTTGATCTTAGCTATCTCTGTCAAAACTCAACCGATTTTGAATCGGAATACCATTTAATTCAATAATTTTCATTTATATCGACTCTGCATCAAAATAATCTTGATTTCGTCAATTTAAAATTTTTTCATTTATTTTTTGTTTTTGCATTTTCTGGCGTTTCTAGAGGTCTTAGAGGATTTTAGACGTTATTTTCGAATCCTCACATTTCGGGCCTTGATCTTAGCTATCTCTGTCAAAACTCAACCGATTTTGAATCGGAATACCATTTAATTCAATAATTTTCATTTATATCGACTCTGCATCAAAATAATCTTGATTTCGTCAATTTAAAATTTTTTCATTTTTTTTTTGTTTTTGCATTTTCTGGCGTTTCTAGAGGTCTTAGAGGATTTTAGACGTTATTTTCGAATCCTCACATTTCGGGCCTTGATCTTAGCTATCTCTGTCAAAACTCAACCGATTTTGAATCGGAATACCATTTAATTCAATAATTTTCATTTATATCGACTCTGCATCAAAATAATCTTGATTTCGTCAATTTAAAATTTTTTCATTTATTTTTTGTTTTTGCATTTTCTGGCGTTTCTAGAGGTCTTAGAGGATTTTAGACGTTATTTTCGAATCCTCACATTTCGGGCCTTGATCTTAGCTATCTCTGTCAAAACTCAACCGATTTTGAATCGGAATACCATTTAATTCAATAATTTTCATTTATATCGACTCTGCATCAAAATAATCTTGATTTCGTCAATTTAAAATTTTTTCATTTATTTTTTGTTTTTGCATTTTCTGGCGTTTCTAGAGGTCTTAGAGGATTTTAGACGTTATTTTCGAATCCTCACATTTCGGGCCTTGATCTTAGCTATCTCTGTCAAAACTCAACCGATTTTGAATCGGAATACCATTTAATTCAATAATTTTCATTTATATCGACTCTGCATCAAAATAATCTTGATTTCGTCAATTTAAAATTTTTTCATTTATTTTTTGTTTTTGCATTTTCTGGCGTTTCTAGAGGTCTTAGAGGATTTTAGACGTTATTTTCGAATCCTCACATTTCGGGCCTTGATCTTAGCTATCTCTGTCAAAACTCAACCGATTTTGAATCGGAATACCATTTAATTCAATAATTTTCATTTATATCGACTCTGCATCAAAATAATCTTGATTTCGTCAATTTAAAATTTTTTCATTTATTTTTTGTTTTTGCATTTTCTGGCGTTTCTAGAGGTCTTAGAGGATTTTAGACGTTATTTTCGAATCCTCACATTTCGGGCCTTGATCTTAGCTATCTCTGTCAAAACTCAACCGATTTTGAATCGGAATACCATTTAATTCAATAATTTTCATTTATATCGACTCTGCATCAAAATAATCTTGATTTCGTCAATTTAAAATTTTTTCATTTATTTTTTGTTTTTGCATTTTCTGGCGTTTCTAGAGGTCTTAGAGGATTTTAGACGTTATTTTCGAATCCTCACATTTCGGGCCTTGATCTTAGCTATCTCTGTCAAAACTCAACCGATTTTGAATCGGAATACCATTTAATTCAATAATTTTCATTTATATCGACTCTGCATCAAAATAATCTTGATTTCGTCAATTTAAAATTTTTTCATTTATTTTTTGTTTTTGCATTTTCTGGCGTTTCTAGAGGTCTTAGAGGATTTTAGACGTTATTTTCGAATCCTCACATTTCGGGCCTTGATCTTAGCTATCTCTGTCAAAACTCAACCGATTTTGAATCGGAATACCATTTAATTCAATAATTTTCATTTATATCGACTCTGCATCAAAATAATCTTGATTTCGTCAATTTAAAATTTTTTCATTTATTTTTTGTTTTTGCATTTTCTGGCGTTTCTAGAGGTCTTAGAGGATTTTAGACGTTATTTTCGAATCCTCACATTTCGGGCCTTGATCTTAGCTATCTCTGTCAAAACTCAACCGATTTTGAATCGGAATACCATTTAATTCAATAATTTTCATTTATATCGACTCTGCATCAAAATAATCTTGATTTCGTCAATTTAAAATTTTTTCATTTATTTTTTGTTTTTGCATTTTCTGGCGTTTCTAGAGGTCTTAGAGGATTTTAGACGTTATTTTCGAATCCTCACATTTCGGGCCTTGATCTTAGCTATCTCTGTCAAAACTCAACCGATTTTGAATCGGAATACCATTTAATTCAATAATTTTCATTTATATCGACTCTGCATCAAAATAATCTTGATTTCGTCAATTTAAAATTTTTTCATTTATTTTTTGTTTTTGCATTTTCTGGCGTTTCTAGAGGTCTTAGAGGATTTTAGACGTTATTTTCGAATCCTCACATTTCGGGCCTTGATCTTAGCTATCTCTGTCAAAACTCAACCGATTTTGAATCGGAATACCATTTAATTCAATAATTTTCATTTATATCGACTCTGCATCAAAATAATCTTGATTTCGTCAATTTAAAATTTTTTCATTTATTTTTTGTTTTTGCATTTTCTGGCGTTTCTAGAGGTCTTAGAGGATTTTAGACGTTATTTTCGAATCCTCACATTTCGGGCCTTGATCTTAGCTATCTCTGTCAAAACTCAACCGATTTTGAATCGGAATACCATTTAATTCAATAATTTTCATTTATATCGACTCTGCATCAAAATAATCTTGATTTCGTCAATTTAAAATTTTTTCATTTATTTTTTGTTTTTGCATTTTCTGGCGTTTCTAGAGGTCTTAGAGGATTTTAGACGTTATTTTCGAATCCTCACATTTCGGGCCTTGATCTTAGCTATCTCTGTCAAAACTCAACCGATTTTGAATCGGAATACCATTTAATTCAATAATTTTCATTTATATCGACTCTGCATCAAAATAATCTTGATTTCGTCAATTTAAAATTTTTTCATTTATTTTTTGTTTTTGCATTTTCTGGCGTTTCTAGAGGTCTTAGAGGATTTTAGACGTTATTTTCGAATCCTCACATTTCGGGCCTTGATCTTAGCTATCTCTGTCAAAACTCAACCGATTTTGAATCGGAATACCATTTAATTCAATAATTTTCATTTATATCGACTCTGCATCAAAATAATCTTGATTTCGTCAATTTAAAATTTTTTCATTTATTTTTTGTTTTTGCATTTTCTGGCGTTTCTAGAGGTCTTAGAGGATTTTAGACGTTATTTTCGAATCCTCACATTTCGGGCCTTGATCTTAGCTATCTCTGTCAAAACTCAACCGATTTTGAATCGGAATACCATTTAATTCAATAATTTTCATTTATATCGACTCTGCATCAAAATAATCTTGATTTCGTCAATTTAAAATTTTTTCATTTATTTTTTGTTTTTGCATTTTCTGGCGTTTCTAGAGGTCTTAGAGGATTTTAGACGTTATTTTCGAATCCTCACATTTCGGGCCTTGATCTTAGCTATCTCTGTCAAAACTCAACCGATTTTGAATCGGAATACCATTTAATTCAATAATTTTCATTTATATCGACTCTGCATCAAAATAATCTTGATTTCGTCAATTTAAAATTTTTTCATTTATTTTTTGTTTTTGCATTTTCTGGCGTTTCTAGAGGTCTTAGAGGATTTTAGACGTTATTTTCGAATCCTCACATTTCGGGCCTTGATCTTAGCTATCTCTGTCAAAACTCAACCGATTTTGAATCGGAATACCATTTAATTCAATAATTTTCATTTATATCGACTCTGCATCAAAATAATCTTGATTTCGTCAATTTAAAATTTTTTCATTTATTTTTTGTTTTTGCATTTTCTGGCGTTTCTAGAGGTCTTAGAGGATTTTAGACGTTATTTTCGAATCCTCACATTTCGGGCCTTGATCTTAGCTATCTCTGTCAAAACTCAACCGATTTTGAATCGGAATACCATTTAATTCAATAATTTTCATTTATATCGACTCTGCATCAAAATAATCTTGATTTCGTCAATTTAAAATTTTTTCATTTATTTTTTGTTTTTGCATTTTCTGGCGTTTCTAGAGGTCTTAGACGATTTTAGACGTTATTTTCGAATCCTCACATTTCGGGCCTTGATCTTAGCTATCTCTGTCAAAACTCAACCGATTTTGAATCGGAATACCATTTAATTCAATAATTTTCATTTATATCGACTCTGCATCAAAATAATCTTGATTTCGTCAATTTAAAATTTTTTCATTTATTTTTTGTTTTTGCATTTTCTGGCGTTTCTAGAGGTCTTAGACGATTTTAGACGTTATTTTCGAATCCTCACATTTCGGGCCTTGATCTTAGCTATCTCTGTCAAAACTCAACCGATTTTGAATCGGAATACCATTTAATTCAATAATTTTCATTTATATCGACTCTGCATCAAAATAATCTTGATTTCGTCAATTTAAAATTTTTTCATTTATTTTTTGTTTTTGCATTTTCTGGCGTTTCTAGAGGTCTTAGAGGATTTTAGACGTTATTTTCGAATCCTCACATTTCGGGCCTTGATCTTAGCTATCTCTGTCAAAACTCAACCGATTTTGAATCGGAATACCATGTAATTCAATAATTTTCATTTATATCGACTCTGCATCAAAATAATCTTGATTTCGTCAATTTAAAATTTTTTCATTTATTTTTTGTTTTTGCATTTTCTGGCGTTTCTAGAGGTCTTAGAGGATTTTAGACGTTATTTTCGAATCCTCACATTTCGGGCCTTGATCTTAGCTATCTCTGTCAAAACTCAACCGATTTTGAATCGGAATACCATTTAATTCAATAATTTTCATTTATATCGACTCTGCATCAAAATAATCTTGATTTCGTCAATTTAAAATTTTTTCATTTATTTTTTGTTTTTGCATTTTCTGGCGTTTCTAGAGGTCTTAGAGGATTTTAGACGTTATTTTCGAATCCTCACATTTCGGGCCTTGATCTTAGCTATCTCTGTCAAAACTCAACCGATTTTGAATCGGAATACCATTTAATTCAATAATTTTCATTTATATCGACTCTGCATCAAAATAATCTTGATTTCGTCAATTTAAAATTTTTTCATTTATTTTTTGTTTTTGCATTTTCTGGCGTTTCTAGAGGTCTTAGAGGATTTTAGACGTTATTTTCGAATCCTCACATTTCGGGCCTTGATCTTAGCTATCTCTGTCAAAACTCAACCGATTTTGAATCGGAATACCATTTAATTCAATAATTTTCATTTATATCGACTCTGCATCAAAATAATCTTGATTTCGTCAATTTAAAATTTTTTCATTTATTTTTTGTTTTTGCATTTTCTGGCGTTTCTAGAGGTCTTAGACGATTTTAGACGTTATTTTCGAATCCTCACATTTCGGGCCTTGATCTTAGCTATCTCTGTCAAAACTCAACCGATTTTGAATCGGAATACCATTTAATTCAATAATTTTCATTTATATCGACTCTGCATCAAAATAATCTTGATTTCGTCAATTTAAAATTTTTTCATTTATTTTTTGTTTTTGCATTTTCTGGCGTTTCTAGAGGTCTTAGACGATTTTAGACGTTATTTTCGAATCCTCACATTTCGGGCCTTGATCTTAGCTATCTCTGTCAAAACTCAACCGATTTTGAATCGGAATACCATTTAATTCAATAATTTTCATTTATATCGACTCTGCATCAAAATAATCTTGATTTCGTCAATTTAAAATTTTTTCATTTATTTTTTGTTTTTGCATTTTCTGGCGTTTCTAGAGGTCTTAGACGATTTTAGACGTTATTTTCGAATCCTCACATTTCGGGCCTTGATCTTAGCTATCTCTGTCAAAACTCAACCGATTTTGAATCGGAATACCATTTAATTCAATAATTTTCATTTATATCGACTCTGCATCAAAATAATCTTGATTTCGTCAATTTAAAATTTTTTCATTTATTTTTTGTTTTTGCATTTTCTGGCGTTTCTAGAGGTCTTAGAGGATTTTAGACGTTATTTTCGAATCCTCACATTTCGGGCCTTGATCTTAGCTATCTCTGTCAAAACTCAACCGATTTTGAATCGGAATACCATTTAATTCAATAATTTTCATTTATATCGACTCTGCATCAAAATAATCTTGATTTCGTCAATTTAAAATTTTTTCATTTATTTTTTGTTTTTGCATTTTCTGGCGTTTCTAGAGGTCTTAGAGGATTTTAGACGTTATTTTCGAATCCTCACATTTCGGGCCTTGATCTTAGCTATCTCTGTCAAAACTCAACCGATTTTGAATCGGAATACCATTTAATTCAATAATTTTCATTTATATCGACTCTGCATCAAAATAATCTTGATTTCGTCAATTTAAAATTTTTTCATTTATTTTTTGTTTTTGCATTTTCTGGCGTTTCTAGAGGTCTTAGAGGATTTTAGACGTTATTTTCGAATCCTCACATTTCGGGCCTTGATCTTAGCTATCTCTGTCAAAACTCAACCGATTTTGAATCGGAATACCATTTAATTCAATAATTTTCATTTATATCGACTCTGCATCAAAATAATCTTGATTTCGTCAATTTAAAATTTTTTCATTTATTTTTTGTTTTTGCATTTTCTGGCGTTTCTAGAGGTCTTAGACGATTTTAGACGTTATTTTCGAATCCTCACATTTCGGGCCTTGATCTTAGCTATCTCTGTCAAAACTCAACCGATTTTGAATCGGAATACCATTTAATTCAATAATTTTCATTTATATCGACTCTGCATCAAAATAATCTTGATTTCGTCAATTTAAAATTTTTTCATTTATTTTTTGTTTTTGCATTTTCTGGCGTTTCTAGAGGTCTTAGACGATTTTAGACGTTATTTTCGAATCCTCACATTTCGGGCCTTGATCTTAGCTATCTCTGTCAAAACTCAACCGATTTTGAATCGGAATACCATTTAATTCAATAATTTTCATTTATATCGACTCTGCATCAAAATAATCTTGATTTCGTCAATTTAAAATTTTTTCATTTATTTTTTGTTTTTGCATTTTCTGGCGTTTCTAGAGGTCTTAGAGGATTTTAGACGTTATTTTCGAATCCTCACATTTCGGGCCTTGATCTTAGCTATCTCTGTCAAAACTCAACCGATTTTGAATCGGAATACCATTTAATTCAATAATTTTCATTTATATCGACTCTGCATCAAAATAATCTTGATTTCGTCAATTTAAAATTTTTTCATTTATTTTTTGTTTTTGCATTTTCTGGCGTTTCTAGAGGTCTTAGAGGATTTTAGACGTTATTTTCGAATCCTCACATTTCGGGCCTTGATCTTAGCTATCTCTGTCAAAACTCAACCGATTTTGAATCGGAATACCATTTAATTCAATAATTTTCATTTATATCGACTCTGCATCAAAATAATCTTGATTTCGTCAATTTAAAATTTTTTCATTTATTTTTTGTTTTTGCATTTTCTGGCGTTTCTAGAGGTCTTAGACGATTTTAGACGTTATTTTCGAATCCTCACATTTCGGGCCTTGATCTTAGCTATCTCTGTCAAAACTCAACCGATTTTGAATCGGAATACCATTTAATTCAATAATTTTCATTTATATCGACTCTGCATCAAAATAATCTTGATTTCGTCAATTTAAAATTTTTTCATTTATTTTTTGTTTTTGCATTTTCTGGCGTTTCTAGAGGTCTTAGACGATTTTAGACGTTATTTTCGAATCCTCACATTTCGGGCCTTGATCTTAGCTATCTCTGTCAAAACTCAACCGATTTTGAATCGGAATACCATTTAATTCAATAATTTTCATTTATATCGACTCTGCATCAAAATAATCTTGATTTCGTCAATTTAAAATTTTTTCATTTATTTTTTGTTTTTGCATTTTCTGGCGTTTCTAGAGGTCTTAGACGATTTTAGACGTTATTTTCGAATCCTCACATTTCGGGCCTTGATCTTAGCTATCTCTGTCAAAACTCAACCGATTTTGAATCGGAATACCATTTAATTCAATAATTTTCATTTATATCGACTCTGCATCAAAATAATCTTGATTTCGTCAATTTAAAATTTTTTCATTTATTTTTTGTTTTTGCATTTTCTGGCGTTTCTAGAGGTCTTAGAGGATTTTAGACGTTATTTTCGAATCCTCACATTTCGGGCCTTGATCTTAGCTATCTCTGTCAAAACTCAACCGATTTTGAATCGGAATACCATTTAATTCAATAATTTTCATTTATATCGACTCTGCATCAAAATAATCTTGATTTCGTCAATTTAAAATTTTTTCATTTATTTTTTGTTTTTGCATTTTCTGGCGTTTCTAGAGGTCTTAGACGATTTTAGACGTTATTTTCGAATCCTCACATTTCGGGCCTTGATCTTAGCTATCTCTGTCAAAACTCAACCGATTTTGAATCGGAATACCATTTAATTCAATAATTTTCATTTATATCGACTCTGCATCAAAATAATCTTGATTTCGTCAATTTAAAATTTTTTCATTTATTTTTTGTTTTTGCATTTTCTGGCGTTTCTAGAGGTCTTAGACGATTTTAGACGTTATTTTCGAATCCTCACATTTCGGGCCTTGATCTTAGCTATCTCTGTCAAAACTCAACCGATTTTGAATCGGAATACCATGTAATTCAATAATTTTCATTAATATCGACTCTGCATCAAAATAATCTTGATTTCGTCAATTTAAAATTTTTTCATTTATTTTTTGTTTTTGCATTTTCTGGCGTTTCTAGAGGTCTTAGACGATTTTAGACGTTATTTTCGAATCCTCACATTTCGGGCCTTGATCTTAGCTATCTCTGTCAAAACTCAACCGATTTTGAATCGGAATACCATTTAATTCAATAATTTTCATTTATATCGACTCTGCATCAAAATAATCTTGATTTCGTCAATTTAAAATTTTTTCATTTATTTTTTGTTTTTGCATTTTCTGGCGTTTCTAGAGGTCTTAGACGATTTTAGACGTTATTTTCGAATCCTCACATTTCGGGCCTTGATCTTAGCTATCTCTGTCAAAACTCAACCGATTTTGAATCGGAATACCATGTAATTCAATAATTTTCATTAATATCGACTCTGCATCAAAATAATCTTGATTTCGTCAATTTAAAATTTTTTCATTTATTTTTTGTTTTTGCATTTTCTGGCGTTTCTAGAGGTCTTAGACGATTTTAGACGTTATTTTCGAATCCTCACATTTCGGGCCTTGATCTTAGCTATCTCTGTCAAAACTCAACCGATTTTGAATCGGAATACCATTTAATTCAATAATTTTCATTTATATCGACTCTGCATCAAAATAATCTTGATTTCGTCAATTTAAAATTTTTTCATTTATTTTTTGTTTTTGCATTTTCTGGCGTTTCTAGAGGTCTTAGACGATTTTAGACGTTATTTTCGAATCCTCACATTTCGGGCCTTGATCTTAGCTATCTCTGTCAAAACTCAACCGATTTTGAATCGGAATACCATTTAATTCAATAATTTTCATTTATATCGACTCTGCATCAAAATAATCTTGATTTCGTCAATTTAAAATTTTTTCATTTATTTTTTGTTTTTGCATTTTCTGGCGTTTCTAGAGGTCTTAGACGATTTTAGACGTTATTTTCGAATCCTCACATTTCGGGCCTTGATCTTAGCTATCTCTGTCAAAACTCAACCGATTTTGAATCGGAATACCATGTAATTCAATAATTTTCATTAATATCGACTCTGCATCAAAATAATCTTGATTTCGTCAATTTAAAATTTTTTCATTTATTTTTTGTTTTTGCATTTTCTGGCGTTTCTAGAGGTCTTAGACGATTTTAGACGTTATTTTCGAATCCTCACATTTCGGGCCTTGATCTTAGCTATCTCTGTCAAAACTCAACCGATTTTGAATCGGAATACCATGTAATTCAATAATTTTCATTAATATCGACTCTGCATCAAAATAATCTTGATTTCGTCAATTTAAAATTTTTTCATTTATTTTTTGTTTTTGCATTTTCTGGCGTTTCTAGAGGTCTTAGACGATTTTAGACGTTATTTTCGAATCCTCACATTTCGGGCCTTGATCTTAGCTATCTCTGTCAAAACTCAACCGATTTTGAATCGGAATACCATTTAATTCAATAATTTTCATTTATATCGACTCTGCATCAAAATAATCTTGATTTCGTCAATTTAAAATTTTTTCATTTATTTTTTGTTTTTGCATTTTCTGGCGTTTCTAGAGGTCTTAGACGATTTTAGACGTTATTTTCGAATCCTCACATTTCGGGCCTTGATCTTAGCTATCTCTGTCAAAACTCAACCGATTTTGAATCGGAATACCATTTAATTCAATAATTTTCATTTATATCGACTCTGCATCAAAATAATCTTGATTTCGTCAATTTAAAATTTTTTCATTTATTTTTTGTTTTTGCATTTTCTGGCGTTTCTAGAGGTCTTAGACGATTTTAGACGTTATTTTCGAATCCTCACATTTCGGGCCTTGATCTTAGCTATCTCTGTCAAAACTCAACCGATTTTGAATCGGAATACCATTTAATTCAATAATTTTCATTTATATCGACTCTGCATCAAAATAATCTTGATTTCGTCAATTTAAAATTTTTTCATTTATTTTTTGTTTTTGCATTTTCTGGCGTTTCTAGAGGTCTTAGACGATTTTAGACGTTATTTTCGAATCCTCACATTTCGGGCCTTGATCTTAGCTATCTCTGTCAAAACTCAACCGATTTTGAATCGGAATACCATTTAATTCAATAATTTTCATTTATATCGACTCTGCATCAAAATAATCTTGATTTCGTCAATTTAAAATTTTTTCATTTATTTTTTGTTTTTGCATTTTCTGGCGTTTCTAGAGGTCTTAGAGGATTTTAGACGTTATTTTCGAATCCTCACATTTCGGGCCTTGATCTTAGCTATCTCTGTCAAAACTCAACCGATTTTGAATCGGAATACCATTTAATTCAATAATTTTCATTTATATCGACTCTGCATCAAAATAATCTTGATTTCGTCAATTTAAAATTTTTTCATTTATTTTTTGTTTTTGCATTTTCTGGCGTTTCTAGAGGTCTTAGAGGATTTTAGACGTTATTTTCGAATCCTCACATTTCGGGCCTTGATCTTAGCTATCTCTGTCAAAACTCAACCGATTTTGAATCGGAATACCATTTAATTCAATAATTTTCATTTATATCGACTCTGCATCAAAATAATCTTGATTTCGTCAATTTAAAATTTTTTCATTTATTTTTTGTTTTTGCATTTTCTGGCGTTTCTAGAGGTCTTAGACGATTTTAGACGTTATTTTCGAATCCTCACATTTCGGGCCTTGATCTTAGCTATCTCTGTCAAAACTCAACCGATTTTGAATCGGAATACCATTTAATTCAATAATTTTCATTTATATCGACTCTGCATCAAAATAATCTTGATTTCGTCAATTTAAAATTTTTTCATTTATTTTTTGTTTTTGCATTTTCTGGCGTTTCTAGAGGTCTTAGACGATTTTAGACGTTATTTTCGAATCCTCACATTTCGGGCCTTGATCTTAGCTATCTCTGTCAAAACTCAACCGATTTTGAATCGGAATACCATTTAATTCAATAATTTTCATTTATATCGACTCTGCATCAAAATAATCTTGATTTCGTCAATTTAAAATTTTTTCATTTATTTTTTGTTTTTGCATTTTCTGGCGTTTCTAGAGGTCTTAGAGGATTTTAGACGTTATTTTCGAATCCTCACATTTCGGGCCTTGATCTTAGCTATCTCTGTCAAAACTCAACCGATTTTGAATCGGAATACCATTTAATTCAATAATTTTCATTTATATCGACTCTGCATCAAAATAATCTTGATTTCGTCAATTTAAAATTTTTTCATTTATTTTTTGTTTTTGCATTTTCTGGCGTTTCTAGAGGTCTTAGACGATTTTAGACGTTATTTTCGAATCCTCACATTTCGGGCCTTGATCTTAGCTATCTCTGTCAAAACTCAACCGATTTTGAATCGGAATACCATTTAATTCAATAATTTTCATTTATATCGACTCTGCATCAAAATAATCTTGATTTCGTCAATTTAAAATTTTTTCATTTATTTTTTGTTTTTGCATTTTCTGGCGTTTCTAGAGGTCTTAGAGGATTTTAGACGTTATTTTCGAATCCTCACATTTCGGGCCTTGATCTTAGCTATCTCTGTCAAAACTCAACCGATTTTGAATCGGAATACCATTTAATTCAATAATTTTCATTTATATCGACTCTGCATCAAAATAATCTTGATTTCGTCAATTTAAAATTTTTTCATTTATTTTTTGTTTTTGCATTTTCTGGCGTTTCTAGAGGTCTTAGAGGATTTTAGACGTTATTTTCGAATCCTCACATTTCGGGCCTTGATCTTAGCTATCTCTGTCAAAACTCAACCGATTTTGAATCGGAATACCATTTAATTCAATAATTTTCATTTATATCGACTCTGCATCAAAATAATCTTGATTTCGTCAATTTAAAATTTTTTCATTTATTTTTTGTTTTTGCATTTTCTGGCGTTTCTAGAGGTCTTAGACGATTTTAGACGTTATTTTCGAATCCTCACATTTCGGGCCTTGATCTTAGCTATCTCTGTCAAAACTCAACCGATTTTGAATCGGAATACCATTTAATTCAATAATTTTCATTTATATCGACTCTGCATCAAAATAATCTTGATTTCGTCAATTTAAAATTTTTTCATTTATTTTTTGTTTTTGCATTTTCTGGCGTTTCTAGAGGTCTTAGAGGATTTTAGACGTTATTTTCGAATCCTCACATTTCGGGCCTTGATCTTAGCTATCTCTGTCAAAACTCAACCGATTTTGAATCGGAATACCATTTAATTCAATAATTTTCATTTATATCGACTCTGCATCAAAATAATCTTGATTTCGTCAATTTAAAATTTTTTCATTTATTTTTTGTTTTTGCATTTTCTGGCGTTTCTAGAGGTCTTAGACGATTTTAGACGTTATTTTCGAATCCTCACATTTCGGGCCTTGATCTTAGCTATCTCTGTCAAAACTCAACCGATTTTGAATCGGAATACCATTTAATTCAATAATTTTCATTTATATCGACTCTGCATCAAAATAATCTTGATTTCGTCAATTTAAAATTTTTTCATTTATTTTTTGTTTTTGCATTTTCTGGCGTTTCTAGAGGTCTTAGACGATTTTAGACGTTATTTTCGAATCCTCACATTTCGGGCCTTGATCTTAGCTATCTCTGTCAAAACTCAACCGATTTTGAATCGGAATACCATGTAATTCAATAATTTTCATTAATATCGACTCTGCATCAAAATAATCTTGATTTCGTCAATTTAAAATTTTTTCATTTATTTTTTGTTTTTGCATTTTCTGGCGTTTCTAGAGGTCTTAGACGATTTTAGACGTTATTTTCGAATCCTCACATTTCGGGCCTTGATCTTAGCTATCTCTGTCAAAACTCAACCGATTTTGAATCGGAATACCATTTAATTCAATAATTTTCATTTATATCGACTCTGCATCAAAATAATCTTGATTTCGTCAATTTAAAATTTTTTCATTTATTTTTTGTTTTTGCATTTTCTGGCGTTTCTAGAGGTCTTAGAGGATTTTAGACGTTATTTTCGAATCCTCACATTTCGGGCCTTGATCTTAGCTATCTCTGTCAAAACTCAACCGATTTTGAATCGGAATACCATTTAATTCAATAATTTTCATTTATATCGACTCTGCATCAAAATAATCTTGATTTCGTCAATTTAAAATTTTTTCATTTATTTTTTGTTTTTGCATTTTCTGGCGTTTCTAGAGGTCTTAGACGATTTTAGACGTTATTTTCGAATCCTCACATTTCGGGCCTTGATCTTAGCTATCTCTGTCAAAACTCAACCGATTTTGAATCGGAATACCATTTAATTCAATAATTTTCATTTATATCGACTCTGCATCAAAATAATCTTGATTTCGTCAATTTAAAATTTTTTCATTTATTTTTTGTTTTTGCATTTTCTGGCGTTTCTAGAGGTCTTAGAGGATTTTAGACGTTATTTTCGAATCCTCACATTTCGGGCCTTGATCTTAGCTATCTCTGTCAAAACTCAACCGATTTTGAATCGGAATACCATTTAATTCAATAATTTTCATTTATATCGACTCTGCATCAAAATAATCTTGATTTCGTCAATTTAAAATTTTTTCATTTATTTTTTGTTTTTGCATTTTCTGGCGTTTCTAGAGGTCTTAGAGGATTTTAGACGTTATTTTCGAATCCTCACATTTCGGGCCTTGATCTTAGCTATCTCTGTCAAAACTCAACCGATTTTGAATCGGAATACCATTTAATTCAATAATTTTCATTTATATCGACTCTGCATCAAAATAATCTTGATTTCGTCAATTTAAAATTTTTTTCATTTATTTTTTGTTTTTGCATTTTCTGGCGTTTCTAGAGGTCTTAGACGATTTTAGACGTTATTTTCGAATCCTCACATTTCGGGCCTTGATCTTAGCTATCTCTGTCAAAACTCAACCGATTTTGAATCGGAATACCATTTAATTCAATAATTTTCATTTATATCGACTCTGCATCAAAATAATCTTGATTTCGTCAATTTAAAATTTTTTCATTTATTTTTTGTTTTTGCATTTTCTGGCGTTTCTAGAGGTCTTAGACGATTTTAGACGTTATTTTCGAATCCTCACATTTCGGGCCTTGATCTTAGCTATCTCTGTCAAAACTCAACCGATTTTGAATCGGAATACCATTTAATTCAATAATTTTCATTAATATCGACTCTGCATCAAAATAATCTTGATTTCGTCAATTTAAAATTTTTTCATTTATTTTTTGTTTTTGCATTTTCTGGCGTTTCTAGAGGTCTTAGAGGATTTTAGACGTTATTTTCGAATCCTCACATTTCGGGCCTTGATCTTAGCTATCTCTGTCAAAACTCAACCGATTTTGAATCGGAATACCATGTAATTCAATAATTTTCATTTATATCGACTCTGCATCAAAATAATCTTGATTTCGTCAATTTAAAATTTTTTCATTTATTTTTTGTTTTTGCATTTTCTGGCGTTTCTAGAGGTCTTAGACGATTTTAGACGTTATTTTCGAATCCTCACATTTCGGGCCTTGATCTTAGCTATCTCTGTCAAAACTCAACCGATTTTGAATCGGAATACCATTTAATTCAATAATTTTCATTTATATCGACTCTGCATCAAAATAATCTTGATTTCGTCAATTTAAAATTTTTTCATTTATTTTTTGTTTTTGCATTTTCTGGCGTTTCTAGAGGTCTTAGACGATTTTAGACGTTATTTTCGAATCCTCACATTTCGGGCCTTGATCTTAGCTATCTCTGTCAAAACTCAACCGATTTTGAATCGGAATACCATTTAATTCAATAATTTTCATTTATATCGACTCTGCATCAAAATAATCTTGATTTCGTCAATTTAAAATTTTTTCATTTATTTTTTGTTTTTGCATTTTCTGGCGTTTCTAGAGGTCTTAGACGATTTTAGACGTTATTTTCGAATCCTCACATTTCGGGCCTTGATCTTAGCTATCTCTGTCAAAACTCAACCGATTTTGAATCGGAATACCATTTAATTCAATAATTTTCATTTATATCGACTCTGCATCAAAATAATCTTGATTTCGTCAATTTAAAATTTTTTCATTTATTTTTTGTTTTTGCATTTTCTGGCGTTTCTAGAGGTCTTAGAGGATTTTAGACGTTATTTTCGAATCCTCACATTTCGGGCCTTGATCTTAGCTATCTCTGTCAAAACTCAACCGATTTTGAATCGGAATACCATTTAATTCAATAATTTTCATTTATATCGACTCTGCATCAAAATAATCTTGATTTCGTCAATTTAAAATTTTTTCATTTATTTTTTGTTTTTGCATTTTCTGGCGTTTCTAGAGGTCTTAGAGGATTTTAGACGTTATTTTCGAATCCTCACATTTCGGGCCTTGATCTTAGCTATCTCTGTCAAAACTCAACCGATTTTGAATCGGAATACCATTTAATTCAATAATTTTCATTTATATCGACTCTGCATCAAAATAATCTTGATTTCGTCAATTTAAAATTTTTTCATTTATTTTTTGTTTTTGCATTTTCTGGCGTTTCTAGAGGTCTTAGAGGATTTTAGACGTTATTTTCGAATCCTCACATTTCGGGCCTTGATCTTAGCTATCTCTGTCAAAACTCAACCGATTTTGAATCGGAATACCATTTAATTCAATAATTTTCATTTATATCGACTCTGCATCAAAATAATCTTGATTTCGTCAATTTAAAATTTTTTCATTTATTTTTTGTTTTTGCATTTTCTGGCGTTTCTAGAGGTCTTAGACGATTTTAGACGTTATTTTCGAATCCTCACATTTCGGGCCTTGATCTTAGCTATCTCTGTCAAAACTCAACCGATTTTGAATCAGAATACCATTTAATTCAATAATTTTCATTTATATCGACTCTGCATCAAAATAATCTTGATTTCGTCAATTTAAAATTTTTTCATTTATTTTTTGTTTTTGCATTTTCTGGCGTTTCTAGAGGTCTTAGAGGATTTTAGACGTTATTTTCGAATCCTCACATTTCGGGCCTTGATCTTAGCTATCTCTGTCAAAACTCAACCGATTTTGAATCGGAATACCATTTAATTCAATAATTTTCATTTATATCGACTCTGCATCAAAATAATCTTGATTTCGTCAATTTAAAATTTTTTCATTTATTTTTTGTTTTTGCATTTTCTGGCGTTTCTAGAGGTCTTAGAGGATTTTAGACGTTATTTTCGAATCCTCACATTTCGGGCCTTGATCTTAGCTATCTCTGTCAAAACTCAACCGATTTTGAATCGGAATACCATTTAATTCAATAATTTTCATTTATATCGACTCTGCATCAAAATAATCTTGATTTCGTCAATTTAAAATTTTTTCATTTATTTTTTGTTTTTGCATTTTCTGGCGTTTCTAGAGGTCTTAGAGGATTTTAGACGTTATTTTCGAATCCTCACATTTCGGGCCTTGATCTTAGCTATCTCTGTCAAAACTCAACCGATTTTGAATCGGAATACCATTTAATTCAATAATTTTCATTTATATCGACTCTGCATCAAAATAATCTTGATTTCGTCAATTTAAAATTTTTTCATTTATTTTTTGTTTTTGCATTTTCTGGCGTTTCTAGAGGTCTTAGACGATTTTAGACGTTATTTTCGAATCCTCACATTTCGGGCCTTGATCTTAGCTATCTCTGTCAAAACTCAACCGATTTTGAATCGGAATACCATTTAATTCAATAATTTTCATTTATATCGACTCTGCATCAAAATAATCTTGATTTCGTCAATTTAAAATTTTTTCATTTATTTTTTGTTTTTGCATTTTCTGGCGTTTCTAGAGGTCTTAGAGGATTTTAGACGTTATTTTCGAATCCTCACATTTCGGGCCTTGATCTTAGCTATCTCTGTCAAAACTCAACCGATTTTGAATCGGAATACCATTTAATTCAATAATTTTCATTTATATCGACTCTGCATCAAAATAATCTTGATTTCGTCAATTTAAAATTTTTTCATTTATTTTTTGTTTTTGCATTTTCTGGCGTTTCTAGAGGTCTTAGACGATTTTAGACGTTATTTTCGAATCCTCACATTTCGGGCCTTGATCTTAGCTATCTCTGTCAAAACTCAACCGATTTTGAATCGGAATACCATTTAATTCAATAATTTTCATTTATATCGACTCTGCATCAAAATAATCTTGATTTCGTCAATTTAAAATTTTTTCATTTATTTTTTGTTTTTGCATTTTCTGGCGTTTCTAGAGGTCTTAGAGGATTTTAGACGTTATTTTCGAATCCTCACATTTCGGGCCTTGATCTTAGCTATCTCTGTCAAAACTCAACCGATTTTGAATCGGAATACCATTTAATTCAATAATTTTCATTTATATCGACTCTGCATCAAAATAATCTTGATTTCGTCAATTTAAAATTTTTTCATTTATTTTTTGTTTTTGCATTTTCTGGCGTTTCTAGAGGTCTTAGACGATTTTAGACGTTATTTTCGAATCCTCACATTTCGGGCCTTGATCTTAGCTATCTCTGTCAAAACTCAACCGATTTTGAATCGGAATACCATTTAATTCAATAATTTTCATTTATATCGACTCTGCATCAAAATAATCTTGATTTCGTCAATTTAAAATTTTTTCATTTATTTTTTGTTTTTGCATTTTCTGGCGTTTCTAGAGGTCTTAGACGATTTTAGACGTTATTTTCGAATCCTCACATTTCGGGCCTTGATCTTAGCTATCTCTGTCAAAACTCAACCGATTTTGAATCGGAATACCATTTAATTCAATAATTTTCATTTATATCGACTCTGCATCAAAATAATCTTGATTTCGTCAATTTAAAATTTTTTCATTTATTTTTTGTTTTTGCATTTTCTGGCGTTTCTAGAGGTCTTAGACGATTTTAGACGTTATTTTCGAATCCTCACATTTCGGGCCTTGATCTTAGCTATCTCTGTCAAAACTCAACCGATTTTGAATCGGAATACCATTTAATTCAATAATTTTCATTTATATCGACTCTGCATCAAAATAATCTTGATTTCGTCAATTTAAAATTTTTTCATTTATTTTTTGTTTTTGCATTTTCTGGCGTTTCTAGAGGTCTTAGACGATTTTAGACGTTATTTTCGAATCCTCACATTTCGGGCCTTGATCTTAGCTATCTCTGTCAAAACTCAACCGATTTTGAATCGGAATACCATTTAATTCAATAATTTTCATTTATATCGACTCTGCATCAAAATAATCTTGATTTCGTCAATTTAAAATTTTTTCATTTATTTTTTGTTTTTGCATTTTCTGGCGTTTCTAGAGGTCTTAGAGGATTTTAGACGTTATTTTCGAATCCTCACATTTCGGGCCTTGATCTTAGCTATCTCTGTCAAAACTCAACCGATTTTGAATCGGAATACCATTTAATTCAATAATTTTCATTTATATCGACTCTGCATCAAAATAATCTTGATTTCGTCAATTTAAAATTTTTTCATTTATTTTTTGTTTTTGCATTTTCTGGCGTTTCTAGAGGTCTTAGAGGATTTTAGACGTTATTTTCGAATCCTCACATTTCGGGCCTTGATCTTAGCTATCTCTGTCAAAACTCAACCGATTTTGAATCGGAATACCATTTAATTCAATAATTTTCATTTATATCGACTCTGCATCAAAATAATCTTTGATTTCGTCAATTTAAAATTTTTTCATTTATTTTTTGTTTTTGCATTTTCTGGCGTTTCTAGAGGTCTTAGAGGATTTTAGACGTTATTTTCGAATCCTCACATTTCGGGCCTTGATCTTAGCTATCTCTGTCAAAACTCAACCGATTTTGAATCGGAATACCATTTAATTCAATAATTTTCATTTATATCGACTCTGCATCAAAAAATAATCTTGATTTCGTCAATTTAAAATTTTTTCATTTATTTTTTGTTTTTGCATTTTCTGGCGTTTCTAGAGGTCTTAGAGGATTTTAGACGTTATTTTCGAATCCTCACATTTCGGGCCTTGATCTTAGCTATCTCTGTCAAAACTCAACCGATTTTGAATCGGAATACCATTTAATTCAATAATTTTCATTTATATCGACTCTGCATCAAAATAATCTTGATTTCGTCAATTTAAAATTTTTTCATTTATTTTTTGTTTTTGCATTTTCTGGCGTTTCTAGAGGTCTTAGAGGATTTTAGACGTTATTTTCGAATCCTCACATTTCGGGCCTTGATCTTAGCTATCTCTGTCAAAACTCAACCGATTTTGAATCGGAATACCATTTAATTCAATAATTTTCATTTATATCGACTCTGCATCAAAATAATCTTGATTTCGTCAATTTAAAATTTTTTCATTTATTTTTTGTTTTTGCATTTTCTGGCGTTTCTAGAGGTTTTAGACGATTTTAGACGTTATTTTCGAATCCTCACATTTCGGGCCTTGATCTTAGCTTCTCTGTCAAAACCAACCGATTTTGAATCGGAATACCATTTAATTCAATAATTTTCATTTATATCGACTCTGCATCAAAATAATCTTGATTTCGTCAATTTAAAATTTTTTCATTTATTTTTTGTTTTTGCATTTTCTGGCGTTTCTAGAGGTCTTAGAGGATTTTAGACGTTATTTTCGAATCCTCACATTTCAGGCCTTGATCTTAGCTATCTCTGTCAAAACTCAACCGATTTTGAATCGGAATACCATTTAATTCAATAATTTTCATTTATATCGACTCTGCATCAAAATAATCTTGATTTCGTCAATTTAAAAAATGTTCATTTATTTTTTGTTTTTGCATTTTCTGGCGTTTCTAGAGGTCTTAGAGGATTTTAGACGTTATTTTCGAATCCTCACATTTCGGGCCTTGATCTTAGCTATCTCTGTCAAAACTCAACCGATTTTGAATCGGAATACCATTTAATTCAATAATTTTCATTTATATCGACTCTGCATCAAAATAATCTTGATTTCGTCAATTTAAAAAATGTTCATTTATTTTTTGTTTTTGCATTTTCTGGCGTTTCTAGAGGTCTTAGAGGATTTTAGACGTTATTTTCGAATCCTCACATTTCAGGCCTTGATCTTAGCTATCTCTGTCAAAACTCAACCGATTTTGAATCGGAATACCATTTAATTCAATAATTTTCATTTATATCGACTCTGCATCAAAATAATCTTGATTTCGTCAATTTAAAATTTTTTCATTTATTTTTTGTTTTTGCATTTTCTGGCGTTTCTAGAGGTCTTAGAGGATTTTAGACGTTATTTTCGAATCCTCACATTTCGGGCCTTGATCTTAGCTATCTCTGTCAAAACTCAACCGATTTTGAATCGGAATACCATTTAATTCAATAATTTTCATTTATATCGACTCTGCATCAAAATAATCTTGATTTCGTCAATTTAAAATTTTTTCATTTATTTTTTGTTTTTGCATTTTCTGGCGTTTCTAGAGGTCTTAGACGATTTTAGACGTTATTTTCGAATCCTCACATTTCGGGCCTTGATCTTAGCTATCTTTCATATGTCAAAACTCAACCCATTTTTAAACGGAAAAACATTTAATTAAAAAAATTTTCTTTTTTATCAATTTTCATTAAAAAAAAATTTAATTTCTTAAAAAAAAAATTTTTTCATTTATTTTTTGTTTTTGCATTTTCTGGCGTTTCTAGAGGTCTTAGAGGATTTTAGACGTTATTTTCGAATCCTCACATTTCGGGCCTTGATCTTAGCTATCTCTGTCAAAACTCAACCGATTTTGAATCGGAATACCATTTAATTCAATAATTTTCATTTATATCGACTCTGCATCAAAATAATCTTGATTTCGTCAATTTAAAATTTTTTCATTTATTTTTTGTTTTTGCATTTTCTGGCGTTTCTAGAGGTCTTAGAGGATTTTAGACGTTATTTTCGAATCCTCACATTTCGGGCCTTGATCTTAGCTATCT
>JAEIGM010000741.1:0-11256 GCA_018903735.1 Drosophila cardini
ATTATATATCTATACACAACGTAATCATATAATTAAATTAAATACTCGCGACTGCTTTTAGTCTGCGTTAATAAATAAATAATAATAATAATATAATTAAACTGAGTAACGGGTATCCTAAAGTCGCAAGGCGACTATAGCATTCTTTCTGGTTTTTTTTGTGGATTTCTGGAGTTATTTCAAAAGCTAATATAGCGTTTCTATGTTCTCTTTTTGCTACGTTACAAATTTTGGGTTCGTCAATAATATTTTGAATTAAGTTCTGGTACTCAGGAGAGTAATACTTTTCTTTAAATAATGATGTCGTTTTCTCTATACCTGGATGTTGTAACTTTTGGTGTGTGTTAATTATGTATTCTTGAAATTCGGCATTAGTTTGGAGGTCTGTTAGTTTTTTAGTTGATCTCATTACTTTTGTTATATTATTGGGACCAATTATTTCAACGAACGCATTCTGAAAAGTAAGAAAATCGGCTTCGTTGCTGAAGTAAATAACACTTTTCTTTGTCAGGGGACACACTAATCTTAAATGATAAAATTTCTCTTGGCTCAGAGAAATTGAATTTAGAAATTGAAACGCTACCTGGAGTTTTGGTAGCGATGAAAGCTGCAATAGACTCAATAGTCGTATCTGCAGATAGTCTAGATATAAATATCTGCATAGATATAAATATCATATGGGCCGGTCGGGTACAAGGGAAGTAGGGGGAGGAATGGATGAATTGGGAGGTAAGGAGTTACAGGGAGAAGGAGAAAAAGACAAAAGGGGAGGCCCACTATGCAACGGTGATGTATTGAGAGAAATAGGCGGAAGAGGTAATGAAAGATGTTGAATAGAAATCAACATCTTGTCAGGCGGAGTCTCGAATTTATAGCCACTAAGCAATCAACACTAATATCAAAATCAGTGCTAAGCTGCTTAGCGAGTGAGCGTAGTTTTTGGAATTGTTTTTTCACAGTATTGTACATACGTGAAAAATCGCATTGCAACTCAATACAAACTGGGCATGACCATTTTAATCCACCACTACCTAATTTGGCAGAGGAAATGAAATTTTCAAATTCACGCCCAGTGAGACCTGCACATTTAATGTGCATAATATTGTCGCACAGCCAACAGTGCACATAATTTGGTTGGTCACTGTCCCGAGATGGGCCATATGAGCAATTTTTTTTACAGCAGGCCATTTCACTCAAAATACTTTAAAAACAATTTGGAGTTAAAGCGAAATGAATGTGAGTGAAACTTTGCTTTGATGTAAACAAATAAGATCGAAAACAGAATTCGCAAAAGTGCAAAAATAAAATATTAACGAAACAGTTAAAACAACAAAGTCAATGCGTTGACGCAAGCGTAAAAGAGAATTGAGTGGAAGCGAGCGACACACAAACTTATTATTGCTTAGTTGAGCAACGTGAAGGGAGCAAAGGTCACAGCAAAAACGGGCACAAACAAAAACACACCTGATACCCTGCATTAATAAAATTGTTGATATTTTGCTAAAATGCACACTGAAAACCAACTTTGCACAAACCAGATTTAGGATATCACTTAATTAAAGTTTAATGATAAATAAAAATCAATTATAATTCACAAATTTAAGCAGAAATATTAAAGTAAACGAAGCGTTGAAAAAACACGACCGGCACAGTTGATAATCTCTCTCTATATTTGACAGGATCATTTCTTAAGGATGGGGTAGTGGCATACGCAGACACATCTAGACCCATACATTACGCCTAGATTTGTATATGTACTCTGTAGTATCGTGTTGTGAAATAAAATTATATTTTTAGCATATAATTATATTTCTAGCACGCACTTTTCATTATACCCTTGCAGATGGTATATTTTTTTTGTCACGAAGTTCGTAACGCATTGAAGGTGGCATCTCCGACCCCATAAGGTATATATATTCTTGATCAGCATCAACAGCCGAGACGATATAGCCATGTCCGTCTGTCTGTCCGTCTGTCTGTCCGTCTGTTTCTATGCGAACTAGTCTCTCAGTTTTGAAGCTATCTTGATGAAACTTGGTACAGATGTGTATTCTCTCTGCAGGCAGATCATTTGTTAAAATCGGCCGTATCGGATGACTATATCATATAGCTCCCATAGGAACAATCGGTTGCAAAAAAAATTTTTTTTGAGCTATTTCAACCAAATTAAGCTAATATGCATTTAGTACCAAATCTCACGTGCAAACCAAATTTCATCCGAATCGGACCACTATTTCATATAGCTGTCATAGGAACAATCGGTTGAAAATGATGAAAATGCCTAGTATGAAAATTTTCAGTATCGGATGAGCGATTTCAACCAAACTCACACCATCAGCATTTGCTATCGATCCCCAGCTGTTGACCACATTTCATTTGGATCGAACCACTATATCATATAGCTCCCATAGGAACAATCGGTTCAAAGGCTTAGTATAAAAATTTTCAGTGCCGATTGAGCGATTTCAACCAAACTCACGCCATAAACGTTTGCTATCATTCCCCAGCTGTTGATCAGTTTCATTCGGATCGAAGCACTATATCATATAGCTGGCATAGAAACAATCAGTTCAAAGGCTTAGTATGAAAATTTGTAAAGTCTATTAAGTGATTTCAGCTAAATTCACGCACTACTCCTTTGCTATTATTCCCTATATACTGACCAAATCTCATCTAAATCGGACTATTATATCATACAGCATCCATAGGAACCAATGGTAACTGAATCCAATGAACGCAACATGCATGGCTGCAAGGGTATTTAATCTTCGGGGAGCCGAAGATAATCTTTCTGTCTTGGTTTTATTACACATTCCTCTCTCACAGATTTAAACTAACCATAAAATAATCAAATGGTGACTATAGCAAATATGGCTTCCCCCGAACTTGTCAAATATCATAAACAATTCGCCAGAATCGCTATTCCCACCATTGGGGTTGAAACTGCTGACGTTGCACAAATCCTGGCCGACAGAATTCTCTTAAAGCTCAATCTCTTCAAGATCGAGAGCCCCTTTATTTACACAATAACCAAAAGCTCCAAAAGTCTAAAGTCCAATCAATAAAAGCTCAAAGCCGATGTTTGCTAAACGACTCCAGAACATAGAATAAGTTAGTCTAGATTTGTATCTGTACTCCGTAGTATCGTGTTGTGAAATAAAATTATATTTTTTTGAATAACCGATCTTCGAACTACCTTATTGGCGCAGCCGGTAGGATATCGGAAAAATATCCTTGTTACAGTAATCAATCCTTTTCGATCCGCTGATAGAAATCCTTGCACGACCAAGTGAGTTTCAAGGATTAAGCACGGGAATTTGCCGCAAAAGTGATTCGGCTCAGAACATTACAATTTGGAAAAAACTATTTCTGATATCCGCAAAAGAATCAACGCGTGTGTTTAAAAACTTAATAAACCAATAATCAACCGTGGTCCACAGTCACAGTGCGACCGCCACTAAAACATAATTGCCATATTTAGAATATCCAAAGAATGCACCAAACAGTGTTCTGTTAAAAAATAGATCCTTTGGACTATTTTGAACAAGTGTACTTAAAGGACTTATTTCCGGGCTTTACACATCATTAAATTGATCCCTGTAAACAGTAAGCTCCTTACAATCCACCAAAAGAAAACCAAACCTGAAGTGACAACCAAAATAAATGTTTGTGAAAAAACAAACTTTTGTCCTACAAAGAATAACTTAATAATACAAATAATATAAAACAACATCATGACAACAATCTAAGCAAAGGAATTATCTGAAATGCACCTCAAACAAGCCTTAGAACAGATACGTCAAGTGCCAATCTTTGACGGAAAAACAGTGGAACTGACAGCGTTCATAAGAAGAATCGACTTCATCATGTAACTTTACCCAACACAAGACGTGAGACAGCACAGCGTTTTATTTGGAGCCATCGAGATGCAGACATCTGGATTAGCACAACAAGTTTCCCAACTCACAGCAGCTACAACCTGGGGAGAACTAAGAAATGCCCTCAATGACGAATTCAAAACACAGACACCCTACGAGGAACTTCTAAGACGTTTATATAACACCAATTACAACCATAGTATACGTAAGTTCGTAGAAGAACTAGAATATAAGTCTTTTGTAATTTCGAACAAACTCATGTTAGAAAATCAACCACAAAACACAATATTGTACACAAATGCAATGAATAATACAATTAAAGACGTAATTACTAGGAAACTACCCGACAGAATATTCATGACCTTAGCTAGACATGACATTACAAGTGTTTCAAAACTTAAAGAAGTCGCTCAACGCGAAGGACTCTAACCAAAATACCGAACACTCAAATTCAAAATGAAATAAACAAAATTATTATCCAAGTCCCAATTACTCTGTTTGTAGGAGGGCGAAAGTCTGAGATATTGGCGGGTGCCAATATCTGCTGATGCTGCTGCTCCGGAGGTGAAGCGGGAATAGTATTAAATAAACGGCAGCGCTTTGGAGCGCCTAAATGCCGAAGAAACCGGCGATCACCCATCCAAAGAGGGTACTTTGGGCGGCGGAAATGCCGCTGTGTCCAGGCCCCGACACTCGTCATGGCCAGGCCGAGGGACTTGGCGAACGAGCCGTTAATACGACTCTCCATCCAGAAGCACGCGGGTGTCAAAGGCAATCTGGCAATCTGGATTTCCGCAGTAGGCATCAGTGTAGTGGTCTGGGTCTGAAGGAGGGATGTGAGTGTGGGGGCCTGAGTCGGGATCGGGGCAATCGGGCGATTGGAAGATTGAACTGACCGCCGCTTTGGAGAGCTGCTTCATGGTTGGTCGCTGCGTCGAGTTGACGATATGCGTCGGGCGACTTTATCCGCCATGTTGAGAAGTGTGTGGTGCGGCTGTCCACACCGACGGCATCCTTCTGCTCTCCGACAACCCCCGTGGAGTGCTTATGCGCCAAACAGTTCGTGCAGTACTGATTGACGAGCACCGCGCGTAGCCTCTTCTCGGCAAGCAGATTTAGGAACCGCCGACACTGGCGGAGTGCATGCACGCCGCGGCATAGTCGACACCGGTACGAATCCACCCCCCGGATGCGGGGCCTC
Organism: Drosophila cardini; assembly: GCA_018903735.1. Taxonomy (NCBI): domain Eukaryota; kingdom Metazoa; phylum Arthropoda; class Insecta; order Diptera; family Drosophilidae; genus Drosophila; species Drosophila cardini. The sequence goes on from JAEIGM010000741.1 coordinate 5,080, forward strand.
TCCTGGCTTGAGGGCCTGGATCGAACCGCAGCCATGCTGTTTGGAATCTAAAGGGCTGGAACAAGAAAGCGGAAATTCATTAATTGGAGCGGAGACAACGGAGGAGAGGATACTCAGACGCTGCCACGTAGAAAATATATGTAACATGGAGGGAGTTACTGGGTCGCCGCTATGGAATCGTGCTCATCCTGCAGCAGGATGAGCTTGGCTACGGGCCGTCGGATGGATCCACGTGAAGTCCGAACATCGACGACGCGTACCAATCCGTCTGCGCCAGAGTGGACGTGGTCCACTCGTCCCAAGCGCCATTCGGTGGGAGGCAGGTGATCCTCGGACACGATTACCAGATCGTCAACCTGAAGACTGCGGGTTGGAGTCTACCATTTGTTTCGTTTATGGAGCTCTTGGAGGTACTCGTGTTTCCAACGGCGACAGAAACTATGGTGCATCGCCTTTAGCCGCTGCCATCTGTTTATCACAGACATGGGCTCGGCGAGGATCTCAGGCTCTGCAATGGATATGAGGAGACCTCCGATCAGAAAATGTCCGGGGCTCAACGCTAAGAGATCCGTTGGGTCCTCACTCATGGGGGAGATGGGCCGAGAGCTTAGACACGCTTCAAGTCGGCATAGGAGAGTGGACAGTTCCTCAAACGTGAATTTGACGTTAGACGATATTAGAATAAGGCCTTGAAACTCTTCACCCCGGCCTCCCATAATCCACTCATATGGGGCGCTGGGTGGAATGAACTGCCAATCGTGGACATTGTCTCAGGGACACAAATTGCGCGAAGGCCGCCAGGAACTTCTCAGTGGTGAGATCCGACGTCGCCTCCAGATGGATTTCTTTAGTGCTAAAGCACACGAAAACACAGACGTAACCTTTGGTAATGAGACAGGCTCGCCTGGTGTAATTCTTGATCTCGAAGGGACCTGCGAAATCAATGCCTGTGTGCGTGAACGGCCTGGAGAAGGTTATACGTTCTTGCGGAAGGTCTCCCATCAACTGTCTCTGCTGACGGCGTCGATAAATGATGCAGGTCTTGCATCCTTGCACGAGAGCCTTAACCAAGTTCTTGATTTTGGGGATCCAAAACTTCATACGCAAATACCGCACCATTAGCTGACTGCCACCGTGCAGCGTTATGCGGTGTGCGAACTTGATAAGGATGCGAATGAAATGGGCATCGTAAGGGAGAAGGATTGGGTGACGCTGAATATAGGCGGTGACCCTCAGCGCTCTACCGTAAATTGAGAACCGATCGCTGAAATCGACAGTGGAGGCGAGGGCTGGTGTGTCACAGTGGACCCGCTGCTCAAGTTCGGTATCTGGAACATCGCCCAGAGAAGCCGGGTAGAGTTCGGGTGCTTGCAGGAGCCATTCCGACCCGTGCCACCATAGGCTGCTGGCCGCCAAATCGGTAGCGGTAACGCCACGACTCGCGAGATCTGCTGGATTATCGTCCGAACGAACATGAGACCAGCAGTGGACGCTGGCGCTCGTGGATATAGTGGAGACTCGGTTGGCAACGAATGTGGACCAATTGCAGGGGGCTTGTGCAGCCAAGCCAACACGATGGTAGAATCAGTCCAAAAATGGAAAGATGACGGTTGGATTGGGAGGTCCGAAATTACGGTCGCGTACAAATCAGCGAGCAGGACTGCACCGCAAATCTCCAGTCGGCGTAGCGAAACAGTCTTGACTGGGGCCACTCGGGTCTTAGCCGTCAAGAAATGGACACTCACATGATCTTGATGACGGACCCGCACATACAGGCATGCTCCATACGCCTTCTGTGAAGCATCGCAAAAGCCGTGTAGCTCCCAGTCTAGTGCAGAATTAGTCGCTAGCCATCTAGGGATGCGTAGCTGGCTAAGACCCGGGGAGTCTTGGAGGAATTCGTCCCACTGACGCAAAGGAGGCGGAGTAAGTCCGTCATCCCACTCTAGTTCCGTTAGCCAAATTTGTTGCATAAATATTTTGGCTCTAATGACCAAGGGCAGCAACCAGCCAGCGGGATCGAATTACTTTAATATGTGGGATAGGACCTCCATCTTAGAGACGGAAGTCTTCAATGGAGGGTCCACAATGAAGAAAAAGAAGGAATCGCTGGTGGCTTGCCAGCGGATACCCAATGTCATGGCCGTGCTCGCGTCTTCTAAGTCCAGGAAATCCTGGTGCAATAAGTGCTCTTTCGGGAGGGCATGGAGTAATTCCTTCTTGTTCGCTGTCCATTTCCTCAGTTGGAATCCAGCTGAATGGAGGGCATCCTTGAGTTCTTGGATGGCGTCGTAGGCGTACTGAGATTTGGAGAGGATAGGCCCGCATAACACCCACCTGAAAATGGTCTCTAGCCCGACGAAATCGCCACCGATGTCCTTCTTGATTCTGGCCTCAAGGATATGAGGGAAGAGATCAACCCCAATCATCATGTTAATTGGGGGAGGCCTATTGTAATGCGGATCAGCCAGCGCGCGACCTAAGCACTCGTAGAGGACCACGTTCGAGAACCGATACGCTGGAATCGCACCTGTCAGTCTGGGAACGACTATGGCTAATGCTTCAACTTGTCTCCGGCTTTCGCAAGGGGCGAACAGATTTAGCAGACACGCCTTTTCGGCAGAACCTCCGTCGCTTTGACCCATGGCGGAGACCGGTGCGTTGATTGGACAGAACGGCGGCTGGATAAGATTGAAGACCCTATCGGACAAGAAGGTCGAATCGGAATCCGAATTAATCAGAACTCACATGAAACTAGATGGTTGAGGGTAACAATGGCGGTGCCTAGGAGGCCTCAGCGTGGAGTGGAGGCAAAATAGCTGTGCGCATTCGATTCCTGATTGTTGGAAATGGACGAAATAGCTGGCAACGAGTGTATTCCGTCTCCACATTTGACCAAAGTGACTTGAGCTGCTCTAAGTGCATCTTTATGGAGAAAAGTGGAACTTCTGCACTTGGAGCCTCTGTTTCGCGGGCCTCAAATAGTGTCAAGGCATCGCACGTGGCAATGAAGTCGGAAAGCGACATATTGGACTGTTCTCGGAGGTGCTGAGAGGCGGATCGAGTGAGTATGGGATACTCAGGACAAGTCACGACAACTTTCGGAGCAGAAGAAGCGCTCTTTCGAGGGTTCGAAAGAAAGGAGAACCGGAGAGCCGCTGTGACTACGAGACGCCGTGGAAGAAGTACGGGTGTGAAATCGTTTTGTTGTCACTGTGCCAGGCGGTGCTTTGGATTTTGCCGGAGTATGAGCCAAAGGGTCGCTGCGACCAGGGACAGTAAGGACCAAGGAGTTGCCTTAAATGGATCGGTGGACATAATCTTGTCGAAGCGGAGGAGAAACGATATTCCCGGATCAAACAAGTATAAACGAAACGACAGGAAGTGGACTGAATGGCTTGTTGAGTGGTATTTGGATATATATAAATAAGGAAAAGTTTTTAGACCCCGTACTCTAAAAAAGATTAGAGGGGTCTATTAAGTTTGTCTGAAGCGAAACAGAACAGGCAGAAGGAGGCGTGGCCGACCCCATAAAGTATATATATTCTTGATCAGCATCAACAGCCGAGACGATATAGCAATGTCTGTCTGTCCGTCTGTCCGTATGAACACCTGGATCTTTTAAACTACAAAAGCTAGAGCCACCAAATTTAGAATGAAAGTCCGTCATTATGTCAGGCAGATCAAGTTTATTTCAAATCTTTGCCACGCCCCTTACCGCCCCCGCAAATTGTAAAATACTATGGTCACCTAGGAAAAAATTGATGTTTTAAGCGAATATCTCAGTAACTATAGCACTTAGGATTACCATTTTTGGTAAGGAGGTTGCTAGAGACAGCTTAAATGCATTGTCATTAAAATTTTTGGACTGCCACGCCCCGTTTTTCCACAACAATGAAATAATTTTCAAACTTCAATGCCATTTTTAAGGCATATGCACTTATCGTACGGTATTGTAATTTGAAAATCGTTTGGAGACAAAGTATCACAAACTATCCTGAAAGTTGCATACAAATCGGACAATAAACAAAAGAGCTAGACACGTAACAAAGTTAACAATTGAACGCAATGTCAATGCATGTGTGCAAGCGAGACAAAAGCATATAAACATGTGAGCGAACGTTTTTGCTGCTTGTGTAGCGACAGCGCTGCTCGCGGACGATGCGCGCACATGTATGCATACGATACGATAAATCATATATCGATATTAATTACAATAGTAATTATAATTGCGATATGATATCGATATTTGGTCTTTGTCTATATCTATAGCGATATACCGTATTTGAATTCAGTTGTTGATAATATCGATATTTGATTTGATGTGATATTTTAATTAATATCGATATCGGCATTTTCTTGGCGATTAGCATCCCTTTTACAAACTGATGGTTTTGTTTCAAAGTGTTTTATTCCAAATACTATGAGTACGGGGTCTATTACAGCAGGCTAGCTCGACTGTAGACTTTCTTACTTGTTTGATATTTGATTTTTAGGAAGCAGAAACAAAAATTATAGTTTTAATTTTAATTTAATAAAAATAATTATTTATATATTTAATTTTTAACTGTGTTTTCGTTTCTCTATGTATTCCCCTTACTTTTTGGGTAAAAACCAAGTCGTGTTTGGGTTTTTTTTTTATTATTATTATTTTCACGATTATACCTCTTCTTTTTTTTATTCAATTTTTTAGGAAGCAGAAACAAAAACAAAATTTAAAGTCTTAATTTTAATTTAATATAAATAATAATTTATATATTTAATTTTTAACTGTGTATTCGTTCCTCTATGGATTTCCATTATGTTGTTTGGTAAAAACCACGAATTCGCGATCTATCGATTATAAATGGAGTTATCTGCAGTTAGCGATTTACACAATCGAATATCGTGTGGGATGATCAGATTATCGCACCAATTTATACGGAAATTAAAAGTAAAATAAGCCGATTAAGGAGTTGATCGAAGAATGGATCAAGGAATTGATCAAGGAATTGATCGAGGAATTCACCCGTGAATTTACGAGTAGTGTCGCTTGGTGAAACTGGAGTGATGACACTGACAGCGTCTAAGCGATTCTGCCGCGGTGGATGTTGGATGTGGCCAGTGGAAATTAATACTGACAAAAATCATTAAAAAACACGCGAGTGCCGACGTAATAATAATATGGTTATTATTAATTTTCGGTTAATTACTTAGATTGGCTGCAATGTAGAATAATGCGAGGGAGAAACGATCTTTTTGTTTATTTTCAATTGTTTATTTTCATACATGTAATTGTAAATACACACATGTAATTGTACGTACATACATATAATTTGTTAAGACGTTTCCCAGCCGGGGTACAGATCTCAGTCTGCCCAGGGTCGCTCTTTGCAAGAAATTTGTTTAATGCAACGACGCTGCAGTTCGGGTGCGGGTGACGTGAGAAAGAGCAGGAATAACCACAGAACAGAACACTGCCATGGGCAGTCAGATGGACAACGCGCCGGGATCGTCCCACGGCAGGCGGGAAAAGGCCCAAGCCTATCTACTGGGGGAAGGTAACAACGCGCCGGGATAGTCCCACGGCAGGCGGGAAGAGACCCTCGCCTATCTACGAGAAAGAATAGAGCTCAATGCGCCGGGATAGTCCCACGGCAGGCGGGAAAAGACCCTCGCCAATCTACCAAGAAAGTGGTTAGAGTTAGTAGAGATAGAGGAAGAAATGCTTTGTGTTGTCTTCTTACAATTGTTTATTACTTGTCAAAGTTGCTATATATAACCCTACGGTTCCCTGCTGCACTGCCTAACGCCGGGCCTGGCGGCCGCTCCCATTAACTTACGTGCTGTGTTCTCTTTTCAGACGCGCCAACTTGCTACGTCTGCATACTTCTAACTCCGATCGAAAAGTGACGCGACGCTCTCGATCGAGCAGCGCAGAAGCCGTCGCAGCACAACTCCACCACGAAAGCTCTCTCTTCACCACTGAGCTTTCGTGCAGAGTTGCACCCGACCGCTCCCCGCGCTGCCGATAGAGGGCGCCGCGTCCTTAATACAAACTCCTACCGCTACGAAACTTATAATTAAACCGCCTTCATTGGCGCCGAAAACAAACTTAAAACTTACATAAAATTCAGTACTTAAAGCTAAGAAAAATTAACAACAATTCATGAGACGCCTTCATTGGCTTACTTATCA
>JAEIGM010000669.1:0-14205 GCA_018903735.1 Drosophila cardini
AACGATATGAACCGTTGGTTGTTGAAAATGAAGTAATATCTCTTGATCTTTCTTCGAGTTCTATTTGGTGAAAGCCTGACATTAAATCTAGGCATGAAAAGAATTTCGCTCTACCTAGTTGATCTAAAATATCATCAATTCTAGGGAGTGGAAATTTATCGGACAACAATTTTTTATTGATCTGACGATATTCAATTACTAATCGCCATTTTTTCTTTTTAGAATTTGGAAGTGTTTTCTTGGGCACTAATAACAAAGGGCTATTATAGGGGGATACGGACGGTTCGACTATTTTGTCGTCGATTAGTTTTTGGATTTGTTTCTGAATTTCTTCTTTTTGGCTATGAGGATTTCTATAATTTTTTATATATATCGCTTCATCATCTTACAATCTCAGTTTTTGTTTATAAAAATTATTTGTGGTCATTGGTTCGGTTTCTAAGCCGAACACATCGCTATATTGTACGCACAGTGACGTTAGCTGTTTATGGAATAATGGTGGAAAATTTTTTGATAGCTGACTTAGTACAATTTTTTTCTCTTTTTCTGGAGTTGTTGTAACTACTTCGTAGTTTGAAAGTGGTTCATATTTTAAACTATTTATGCTAATGAATTGGTCTTCGTTAGTTGTATTGAGCATTCTTAAGAATGCATTTTGAGAATTTACTATGGTATTTGCTATGTAAACACCATGTTGAATTTCTTGATTTGGAATAAGTAAACTTTCTTCTTCTGAGTTTATTTTAATGTTTCTGACTACTTGGGATCTTGCTGGCAGAATTATGGAGTTGTTGCCAGAACTGTATGTTATTTGAACAGAAATGGGATATTTTAAATTGTTTGGTCTAATTATTAGCCAGGTTTCAGTAGGATTGAAATCCAATAGGCAGTTATATTTTTTTATAAAATCGATTCCTAGTATTCCATCACATGGAATAGCGAAGTTTTTGTTCACGATGTGAAAATTGTGTGGAATTATATATTTTGAGGTTTGTATTTCTATAGAAGTAAATCCTTGGGATTTAGTAACTTCCTTACTTATTCCTTGTATGTTAATTATATTGTTTGTTTGGATGTTTTGATAAACATCCGAATTTTCTTTTAATATTGAGATGTCTGCGCCGGTGTCGACTAAAAAGACTAATTCGTTTCCTGTACTAACGTTTGTGAATTTTACATATATATTTTGGCTGAGATTAATAGTGTGAATTTCTGATATCTTTACTCCTGATTTTCTAAAGGTTGTTGGGAGTTTCCCGAAGTATTTTGGGCCACCCTAACATTGTTATTATTATTGTTGTTATTATTTCGGTTATAACCGCTGTTCTGCTGGTTATTTCCTCTATTGTTTCCTCTATTACTTCTATTATTGTAATTCCCTCTATTGTTTCCTCTATAGTTGTTATTTTGGTAGTTGTAGCGATCATTATTATTATTATAATAACCGCGGCCATTGCCTCTACCACGACATCTGTTATTGAAATTACCTCGACCCCTTTGGGTGTAGAACACCGTGTTGGGATTTCCGGTCATTTTTGTACTACATTGTACATATTTGGCTATGGCCTCATTCATTGTTTTGAAGTTTCCAGCCTCAAGGATTATTTTTAGTTTACCTTGTTCGCAATTTTTAATCATTGCGTCAATGGCTTCCTTGGTACTGAATCTATCAGCATGTTCTGCTGGTAAACCTTCATCAATATACGAAGCCTCAAGAAGCCTTCGTAAATTGTCTATTTCGGTCGTGTATTTTTCGGCCGTTTTTCCTTTTTGAATAGTTTTTGCTAGTATGGCCTTTACTACGTCGGATGTTTCAACAACTATAGTATCTTGAAGTTTCGTTATTATTGCCTTTATTGATGTTTCATCTTGGACTCTATATAGTGTTGAGCCAATAATTTTTGATTTTATTACTTCAACAGCTATATCTTCAAATATGCCTTTAGTAAGATCTACTAACTTCAAAGCTCTTATGAATCTTTGAAGATGTATTCTTTGTCCGTTGAATTCCGGAATGGCATTTGAAATGTCCTTTAGGTAGGCTCTTTGGGCATTTAATTCTGCCATTTTGTCGTTTGTGTTTATGACACTTGTATTGAATTCTAAATCTGAATCGTTGTCTTGTTCAGACAATGCTTCCATATCAGGTAGTGTCAATAGCGCAGGAATTGTTAGATCGTTTAGATCTTTTTCTTCTATTTCTTCCTCGCTTGTTTCAGATTCTTCCCCTTCTTGCTCTGTTTCTTTTTACAAGTGTCTATGCTCAGAGGTGAATTAAGAACGGTTGGTACGAATATCTCGAGATTATATTTTTTCTTTATAGAGATTAGGTTTGCACGTAACTTGATCAATAGATTGGAAATCTTTGACCAGTTTGTTTTACCTATATTCTCTCTATTAACATGCACTAAATTTCTCGCTTCGTTGAAAGAATCGACAAGAATTTTTGCGTGCTTATTTATTGTGTCTTTTTGGATATTTCTATTCTGGGTTACACATTTATAAGATTTTTTGAAATTTTCTTTTATGTGTTGGATATGGAGAAGTAATTCTTCCCATTCCATGCTAAAAAAATTTTTTATTTTTTTTATTTTTTTATTAGCTGCACATTCTCATCTGAGTCTCCTATATTAACAGTTTCTATATCTATTTTAAAAATGTTATGAAATCTACTATATGCTATTTTTATAGTTTTCAGTTGACATAAAAAAATTTTGTATTGGATAACTTTTGAAATTTGAAATGCAGTTTTAGAATAATTGATGCATATGTTATTTAGATCTTATCAAGGTCATTAGCATGGCTTAAGGCTCTTTTTGCTACACATTTATTGTGTAGTTTATATGCTTTGTACAATACATATGCGCACATTATTATTACAATTATTAATAAGAGTGCATTTGTTAGTTTTAAATCAACATTTGATGACTCTATTTTATTAATTACATTGGCAGTGGAATCCACTGTCTTTGTATCTATTAGTCCCATACTGGAAGTATCAAATATATCATCAAACTTGCTGATTTTGTTATCAAACATTCAAAGTGTATTTAAATTTGTATCAGATTTTTGAAGAACATTTTTTTTTTTTTAAATTTCCTTTTACATTACCCTACATAGTGTTTCGTATAGCTTTACAGGCTATACTCTATTACGAGCAACGCAATTATCGCTCAGTATTACAAAGGTATCTTTACAATTCAGTTGTTCTTAATTAAACATATTTTTTTTCTTATTTGAACATAAAATGTTATATTTAAAGTTATTTTATTCTAAGTTGCGCGCTCTTTGTAGCGCTGCCGGTCCTTGTATATCCCGTTGGTTCAGCTTGGAACGCTAAACGGTGCCGGTGCTGGTCTTCTCACAGGCTGTTGGGGCGCCGGTGCTGGTCTCCTCACAGGCTGCTGGGGCGCCGGTGCTGGTCTTCTTGCAGCATGTGTAGCTGCAGTGCGGCGACTCCAATGGTCCAGGGCAGTCCGTTGGGCATTTTACTTCTGGTTTCGTTTGTATGTTTTTCTTCTGTGGCACTGGTTGGAATACTTTAGAGTTTATTATTTGTATATTTTTTATAATGTTTCAATTTGTAGAGGTTGAGCTTTTATTTTTATATTCTCGCTGAATCGACTCGATATTGTCGATTTAAGCTTGTTTTTTATTGCCTGTTTCCCAACTAATTGTTGTGTTGGGGGCAAATAGCAGTTTTAGGAGTTTAGCTTTTCTTTCTCTAAGCTTTTTATTAACTCCACTGCGCCTACTTTTAGGCATTGCTCATCACCTCTACTCACTCAGTATTTTCAGTCACGTTGTTTCGTTGCCATTTTCCTTCCTTGGTTGTCTGGCTGCCGCCGCTGCACATCCAGTATTGTTGTAGCTGGCAGTTTTTTTACATTTAAATGTTGAATTTAAAGATTTTCACTTTCAATTATTGTGACACTTGTCACGGTCGCCATGTAATATTCCACCTCCAATGAACAGTAATGATTAATCCAGTTTTCAGTATTTCGGTAGAGAGACGTCTGTCTGCTCTGATTGTACTTTATTAATTTTTCTTTAAGATTTCGAGCTGTCCACCGTGAAGCAGTGAGCAGCCGTTTTACATACATTGTTTTATGCTTATTATATATCATATATATAAAGAGAGTCTGAGAGAGTCATGCGCGCACAAATATATACATAGCGACGGTCAAGCGTGGGAACGCTGACTTAGCTATTTGGGCGGTTGCTGCCATCAAGTGCGGATCATATATCGGCTGCACTTGAATATGTGCAGAGGGCACTTAGCATTAAACGCGCTGCGACAAAGTCGCTGCTTATGTATACATTCCATTGGCATAACAACAAAGTGTTGCAGCCTTATATATACATTCTATTGGCATAACAACAAAGTGTTGTATGTATATATGTATGTACGCATGCTACATATCCCTCCTTTTAAAAAATAACGTAATTAATGAAGTTATTTTAAGTATTAATGATAAAATTATTAATTTTTTTTTTTTTTTTTTTTTTTTTTGTTTTCTTTTGTGTATATTATGCTAATATTAAGATTTTTCTTAAAATGTAGGTGTAAAAGTATATGCTTAAAACTATATGTATTTAAAAAAAATTATATATGGGCATTTCCAGAAAAAGGTCCACCACGACGAAAAAATTAGAAGTTCTTAAACAAATGATTTGTTCTTTTAAAATGATTAAGACATGTATAAATTAAAAGAATTTAATAAGTTTACAGCATATTTTTGTAGCTGTTTTGAAATATTTGCACAGAAAGTTACAAAAATGTTTTTTCCATTTTGGGCTACTTTTAATGCAGGTTTTGGTTTATGTTGTTATTTATGTAAGAAATGGAACAGACTAACAGCAGATTAGCAGTAGACAAGCAGTAGAACAGCAGCAGCAGTAAAATATCAGCAGTATAACAGCAGAAAGCAGTAACAGCAGAATAACAGCAGAACAACAGATTGACAGCAGAATATCAGCAGCCGAATAAAGAGTGGCAACACTAAAAAAGTAGAGGGACACTGAAAAAAGCGACGCGGAGAAGAGTGAAAGCTGGAGGAATTACGCAGAATACTACGCAGTAATGAAATAAATCGAATGACACATTTTTACAACCTGTACTATCCACATACACAATTACTATATAATAACAAGAAAGAATGCTATAGTCGCCTCGCGACTTTAGGATACCCGTTACCCAGTTTAATTATATTATTAACAATATAATATATTATTAATAATATTAATAACAGAACAATCGTTTAGGTAATCGACCCTATTGATTTTAATTCAGATGACTTGAGAAACGCAGAAAATTTTCATACAAATTCATATTTACAGCGTATTTTTGACCGATCGTCCCTATGGGAGCTATACGATATAGTCGTCCGATTTGAATGAAACTTGGTCAACATACTTATATTATTGACAGATATATTCTGTGTAAGTTTCCCTTCGATTGCTTGGCCAATGCAAAAGTTATTCATATAAATTCATATTTGGAGCGTATTTTTGACCGATTGTCCCTATGGGAGCTATACGATATAGTCGTCCGATTTGGATGAAACTTGGTCAACATACCTATATTATTGACAGATATATTCTGTGTAAGTTTCCCTTCGATTGCTTGGCCAATGCAAAAGTTATTCATATAAATTCATATTTGGAGCGTATTTTTGACCGATTGTCCCTATGGGAGCTATACGATATAGTTGCCCGATTTGGATCAAACTTGGTCAGTATATGTACTTCCTATACGTGTACTTTCTGTGTCAATTTGGTTTAGATAGCATTGCTAACAAAAAAGTTTTCTATACTAAAACATGCTATTTTTACCTGTTTTTACCTTTGTATGCACATAGAACGCCCTAAAGTGGGCGTGTCAAAAAACAAAAGCAAACTTGTACTGCTTGGGCATTTTATCTTTCGTTTGCGACCACTCGGGCCTTTCTAGCTCTTATAGTCTCTGAGATCCTTTTGTTCACACAGACGGACAGACGGACAGACGGACGGACGGACAGACGGACATGGCTATATCGACTCGGCTACTCATGCTGATCAAGAATATATATACTTTATGGGGTCTGCCATGTCTCCTTCTCCCTGTTACATACATTGCAACGAATACAATATACCCTTTTACTCTACGAGTAACGGGTATAATAAATAAATACCGAGTTGATACACCTCAACTCACATTTGGGGGCTCGTCCTAAGTCAAAGTGTGTGGTGCGTGCTTCTTGGTAAAAGTTGCCCAAGGTGTCAAAGCAGAGGAAACAAGCTGGTTGAAATGCCGGAGACACGTGGGAATGGTGCACAGCAGAAATCAGATAAAGCCAGAGGAGCAGCCGCTTACGAAGACGAACGAGGAGATGATGATCTCAAGCTGGATGAAATGCGCGCAAGTGGAGTTGGAGCTGGAAGTTGGGAGTAATCAATGCAAATGAGTAAAGAAAGCGTTGCGATGGTCGAAAACACAAAGACGTTGCGAGATCTTGTTCAGCTGCTTGCGTCGAAGTTTGAAGCTGACGAACAAAACAGACGAACAATAGATGCCGATGGTTTTGCGAAAATCATTCCTGAGTTTGACGGAGAGTCTATTCCGGTCAAGTATTGGTTTGAAAACTTTGAGCAAAACGCTAAGGCTTACGGCTTGAACATTAAGCAGATGTACGTACAAGCTCGTGCCAAAATGACGAAGACAGCCAAGTTGTTTTTGGAGACAACTCGCGTATATCAGTACTGCGAACTAAGAACGCTGTTGGAGAATGAGTTTTGCCGAAAGTTCAGCAGCGCAGATATACACGCAGAGCTACGTGATCGTAAGAAACAGAGCAAGGAATCGTTTCACGAATATCTTCTCCAAATGAGGAAAATTGCAGCAGTTGGTTGTGTTGATGCACAATCTGTAATTCGCTATATAGTTGATGGTCTTCAATTAAAAAGCGATTACAAATATACGCTGTACGGATGCAAGACGTTCAGAGAGCTGCAGGAGCAATACGAGATTTTTGACCGAGATGCGGCAAGGATATCAAAGCCGTTTGCTCAATCACAAATGAAGCTGCCACAACCAAACGATAAAAAGAATCACTGCTATAATTGTGGATCCACAGACCATATGCGCAAAGATTGCAAAGCCGCTACCAAATGTTTCAAGTGCAACAGGGAGGGACATATGGCAAGGAACTGTCCTGGATTAGCAGCTGAAGTCCTAGTAGTGCGAAACGCAAATTGCATGAAGCAGGTGACAGTCAATGATGTTGAGGTGCACTGTCTGGTGGATACTGGAGCTGATGTATCGATAATGAAAAGTTGCGTTGCGAAAAAAATACCAGATATTAACATAGAGACATGTGTTGCAAAGCTGCGTGGTTTAGGCAACAAGATCACTAGTTCTGTGGGATCTTTTAAAGCAGATGTTGTAGTCGATGAGCATGTCACCAATCACAAGTTTGTCATCATAGCCGATCAGGACATTGAATACGACGCTTTGCTAGGATTTGACTTCGTATCCAAATTCGATTTTTCGTCAACAGCAGAAGGATACAAATTCAATTGTCCTCAAAAGGAGAAGCTGGATCAAGGGTTGATGCAGAACAATGTATACAACGTCGTCAACACAAATGCTGATATTGAGGTTCCGGATGAGTATGCAAACGAGGTATCGACGCTTATCAAAAACTACAAATTGGCAAATACAACAGCAGAGGTTCCAGTAATGTTGCGAATTGTTCCGGATGGCGACATAATACCATTTCGTCAGTCTCCAAATCGATTTGCTATTGCCGAGGAACAAAAGGTGGAAACTCAGATTCGTGAATGGATAGCAGCTGGAATTATAAGGAAGTCGACGTCGAATTTTGCTAGCCGATTGGTGCTGGTCAGCAAAAAGGATGGAACTCGCCGAATCTGCGTAGATTTTAGAAAGCTAAACTCAATGGTTTTAAGAGATTGTTTTCCGGTGCCAGTTATTGATGATGTTTTGGAAAAGCTGCAGACTGCAAAATACTTCACAGCAATGGATCTGGAGAATGGGTTTTTTCATGTTCCTATAGAGGAAACCAGTAAGAAATTCACCGCATTCATCACCAAATCAGGGCTGTATGAATTCAATAAAACTCCGTTTGGATTTCGTAATTCGCCGGCAGTCTTTATTCGCTATTTAAATCACGTATTTCAGGAGCTGATAAATGAAGATGTATTGGACTTATACATGGATGACATAATTATTCACGCTGAGACAGCAGAACGTTGTTTGGAAATGATGGCCCGTGTTTTTGAAAGAGCTGGAGCATACGGATTAAAAATCAAGAGGCGAAAATGTCATTTTCTGCAAACAAAGATTTACTTCTTAGGCCACCATATTGAGAATGGATGCGTTTGGCCTGGACGGGAGAAGACAGCTGCAGTCAGCAGATTTCCGGTGCCGAGGAATGTCAGAGCAATCCAAGCATTCTTGGGATTGACGGGATTCTTCAGGAAATTTGTTTTGAATTATTCCAAGATTGCTCGACCTTTGACGGATCTGTTTCGAAAGGACGCTGTGTTTGAAATGGCTGAGCCTCAGATGAAAGCATTTCAGCAATTGAAGAACGCTTTAACACAGGAACCAGTTCTGAAGATGTATACCAGAGGTGCAAAGACAGAGTTGCACACGGATGCATCAAAAGACGGATTTGCCGCAGTACTGTTGCAGTGGTCAGAAGGAAAACTTTATCCAGTCCAGTTTTGGAGTAAAAAGACAACGGAATCAGAATCACATCAACATAGCTACATTTTGGAAGCAAAAGCTGTGTTTCTGGCCGTTAAGAAATTCAGGCATTATCTGTTGGGCTGTCTGTTTAAGCTGGTAACAGACTGCTCTGCTTTTAAACAAACCCTGAAGAAGACAGATGTTCCGAGAGCAGTTACTCAGTGGGTCATATATCTACAGGACTTTGAGTTTGAAGTTGAGCATCGACCAGGCGAAAGGCTAAAGCATGTAGATTGTTTAAGTCGTTACCCGAATCAAGTACTGTCTGTAGCCTTGGAGATCACCGCAAGAATCAAAAATGCTCAAGAAACAGATGATACGCTGAAGGCTATTGTGGGGATACTCGCAAGTCGACCATTAGAAGGATACAAAATTAAAGGAGGCCTGATCTATAAAAAAGTAGACGGAAATGATCTTCTTGTTGTTCCAAGGAAGATGGAGAAAGAGGTTATATTTGAAGCTCACAACGCTGGTCATTTCGCTGTGCAGAAAACGATGCATGCCATTCAGCAGTCATATTGGATCCCTCATTTGCAGCAAAAGGTGCAGCAGCTTATAAAAAACTGTGTGAAGTGCATTATCTTCAACAAAAAGCTGGGCAAAAAGGAAGGCTTTTTAAATTGCATAGAGAAAGGAGACAGACCGCTTCATACTATTCATGTGGACCACTTGGGGCCCATGGATGCAACTGCAAAGCAGTACAAGTACATTTTTGCAATGGTGGACTCATTTTCAAAGTTTACAAAGACGACAAGTAGTGAAGAAACGCTGAAAAAAATCCAGGTTTGGTCGGAAATCTTTGGAAACCCAGTGCGTTTGATATCCGACAGGGGATCTGCGTTCACGAGCAATGTGTTTGAGGAACATATAAAGGAAAATGGAATAGAGCATATATGGAGCACAACTGGAGTACCGCGAGGAAACGGACAGATCGAAAGAGTCAACCGTGTAATCATATCCATTATTTCAAAAATGTCGGCAGAAGACTCATCAAAGTGGTTCAAAGCAGTATCAGAAGTGCAGAAAGTAATAAATTCGCATGTACACTCTTCGACGAAGCGCTCGCCCTTTTAGTTGATGTTCGGTGTGATGATGTACAACAAACCAGCTGACCATATAACACAGATGCTAGATGAGGAACTGCTTCAGAGCTTTGAGAAGGAAAGACAACAAATGAGACAACAAGCAAAGATCGATATTCAGCAAGCACAAGACACATATAAGAAACAATACGACGCTAAGCGAGGACCAGATGCAGGCTATCAAGTTGGAGATTTAGTTGCCATACGCCGCACTCAATTCATCGCAGGAAAGAAGCTAGCTAGCGAATATTTGGGACCCTATGAGGTGACGCAAGTCAAAAGAAACGGTCGCTATAATGTGCGAAAGGCAGCTGATGTAGAGGGACCGACTAATACAGCAACTAGCTCCGATCATATGAAGTTGTGGAGGTATGCAGCAGACAACGAGGATGCATGGTCATCTGGGACAGATGATTAGTCAGGAATGGCCGAATTTAAGAAATGGAACAGACTGACAGCAGATAAGCAGTAGACAAACAGTAGAACAGCAGCAGCAGTAAAATATCAGCAGTATAACAGCAGAAAGCAGTAACAGCAGAATAACAGCAGAACAACAGATTGACAGCAGAATATCAGCAGCCGAATAAAGAGTGGCAACACTAAAAAAGTAGAGGGACACTGAAAAAAGCGACGCGGAGAAGAGTGGAAGCTGGAGGAATTACGCAGAATACTACGCAGTAATGAAATAAATCGAAAGACACATTTTTACAACTTGTACTATCCGCATACACAATTACCATATAATAATAAATAAATACCGAGTTGATACACCTCAACTCACATTTATTATACATTCGTCTTTTGGTTGCAATTTTTTTTCGAGATTTTAGTAACAACAAGAATAGAGAAATTGATGAGGCAAGCATCGAACAACGGTAAATTTTTGAGTTTCTTTTACCTGCTTTTCCTTTGTCACGTTGGCGAGCAAAAAACTGCTTTTTTCGTCAGTACTGCACTTCTAATCGAACCAAGTAGATGAAAATTTATATGCAAAGAAATTTATTAGCATTGAACTCAAAAAAAGAAACAGAAATGTGCTACCGCTTCTGAGAAAATTTTTATTGGATTCAAAAGTCTGTCGCGTTCGCCATCCCAAGTTTGACTCTTTAGGAAAAAACTTTTGTTTTTTGTTCATATAAGCTTATTCTTATGCAGATGAGTAAAATAGCAATAAAGAAGCATTACGACGGTATCTAGAAAAATTAACACGCCAAAAATACCTAGACAATGCTGCAATATGAATGAGAATACGGAGAGCAAAATCGAAATAATTAAAAAACAAAAATTGGAGGCTTTTCGTAATCGTGAAAATAGATGGAATCCGGCAACAAAACCACAGGAAATACTTAACAATACACTAAATAAAAAAAGAAAACATTGTTGAAAACATTATGGTTGTAAACAAACGCTTCATATTACAAGTATTTCAAACAGTATATTCAAAAAAAGATACATTTTCTAATTCTTTTTCGTTTATAAAACAAGTATTCCCTATTATAATTAGTTTATAATTGTTATATTTCTAAGATAAAGTTATATTTATGGTTTAAAAAAAAACTTAATGAAAAAATTTCTTTCACCAACTGAGTGGAATCTTGTCACGTTCGCCATGTCACGTTACAAATTTTGTATAAAACTTGTAAAAAAATAAAAAAAAGCAGTATCAGATTAAAATTTTTTCTTTAATGGAAAACTACAATATTAAGTTACCGTTTAAAACAATTTCCTATCAAATAACTTGCCAAAATTCGCAGACTTTCGTATTTATCAAGACAAAGTCAAACAAGACTTCCATTTTTTGTCGCGTTCGCGATGCATTGTTTTTTATTTACAACTCGAAAACGGTAATTCTTTAGGGGTTGTCTTTTAGAATATAAATTGTGTTAATAAAATGTTATAAACACGTATAAAAAGTTTTTTTTAAATGACAACTCTTGACTTGTTTTTAACATGTAAAGACGTACAAATGTCGCGTTCTCGATCCTGGAAATACCCATATGTATGTTAGTTTTTTTTATTTTAAATGTCTCTTTTTTTTTTTAAGAAAAGAATTTTTCTTTCTTTTTTTTTTTGAGTTTCCTTTTCTTAAATTCCACTTTATTGTTTTGTATTATATTGTTCGAACAAAAAAATTTTTTTTTTTTTTAATTTTCAATTCAATTATTATAAGGTTTTAATCTATCCTTATGTACTTTTTGTTTCTTACTTTTTGTGTCTTTAATTAAAATGTTATCCCTATCTTCTATTTTTTCTATGGTATATGGGCCTAAATACTTAGGTTCTAACTTATGACCCGTACCATTTCTTACTAAAACTTTATCCCCTATTTTTAATTCGATGTTGTTTACTTTTCTATCATATATCTCCTTATTTTTAGCTTTATGCTGTTCTAACATAATTCTGGCTCTTTTATAGGCCTGTTCTAATCTAAATTTTGATTCCTTAGCATAATCTTCTATGTTATAAAGTGGGTTTATCTTATCTATACTATTAAAATGTTTTGGTAAATTTGAGGTTTTACCAAATACCAAGTCGTATGGACAATAATCATGTGCCATAGAGGGTGTTGTATTGAAACAATATGCGAAGTATCGTATCCATGCATCCCAGTCAGTTTTGTCAACTGAAATGTATGATCGTAAAAATTCATTAAGTGTTCGGTGGCTTCGCTCCACAGTGCCTACAGTCTGGTGATGATGTGCAGTTGAAGTAATGTTTTTAATTTGCAAATTTTTGCATAGATCTTCGATTATTGAATTTCTATATTCTGTTCCCATATCCGTTATGAACGTTCTCATTGGACCGTACCGCAGAATAAAATCTTCAAATATAGCTTTTGCTACTGTTTTTACACTTTTGTCTTTTGTTGGTATTATTACAAGATATTTGGTTAGATCGCAGATTAAAGTTACTTCGTATTCATTACCTTGTTCTGACTTTGGGAGTGGACCGTATCCACAATTACCCTATCGAAAGCCAGTTGTGGTGTTTCGGTTAAAGTCAATGGAGTTTTTGTATGCTTGCTTGTTTTTGCTTTTTGACACTTATTACATTTTTATACCCGTTACTCGTAGAGTAAAAGGGTATATTGTATTCGTTGCAATGTATGTAACAGGGAGAAGGAGACATGGCAGACCCCATAAAGTATATATATTCTTGATCAGCATGACTAGCCGAGTCGATATAGCCATGTCCGTCTGTGTGAACAAAAGGATCTCAGAGACTATAAGAGCTAGAAAGGCCCGAGTGGTCGCAAGATAAATTGCCCAAGCAGTACAAGTTTGCTTTTGTTTTTTGACACGCCCACTTTAGGGCGTTCTATGTGCATACAAAGGTAAAAACAGGTAAAAATAGCATGTTTTAGTATAGAAAACTTTTTTGTTAGTAATGCTATCTAAACCAAATTGACACAGAAAGTACACGTCTAGGGATTACGTATACTGACCAAAATTGATCCAAATCGGACAACTATATCATATAGCTCCCATAGGGACAATCGGTCAAAAATACGCTCCAAATATGAATTTATATGAATAACTTTTGCATTGGCCAATCAATCGAAGTGAAACTTACACAGAATATATCTGTCAATAATATAAATATGTTGACCAAGTTTCATTCAAATCGGACGACTATATCGTATAGCTCCCATAGGGACGATCGGTCAAAAATACGCTGTAAATATGATTTTGTATGAAAATTTTCTGCGTTTCTCAAGTCATCTGAATTAAAATCAATAGGGTCGATTACCTAAACGATTGTACTATTATTAATAATATATTATATTGTTAATAATATAATTTAACTGAGTAACGGGTATAGTAACGAGGCGACTATAGCATTCTTTCTTGTTTTATATATTGAGATATATATCGTGTCATATTCTTCCAATAGTAATGCCTTTTTATTTTGTCTATTGTTCTTGATATTCCAGTATGACCTCCTTGTATTTGGTCGTCGTGGAACGTAAACAGTATTGCTTCTTATTCTTTATCATTATTTGATAATAGGGTCACCGGCTTGAGTAGCGCTACTCTTAAAAATTGTAAAATCTTATTGCCCATATTTTTGAAAGATTCTATTGAAATAGTTTCAAAGATCTTTTCGCTCGGTGCCACTTTGACTTGGCTGATATTGAGTATACCGGCTTCTTTTTCGAGTCTTTGAAAAAATTGACCTACATAAGTCGAGAATTCCATTGGTATACATATCGCAAATGTCAATTCTTGCTATAACTTTCTTGCCATGTTTGAATGTGCTTAAAGAATTGGTTACTCGCAAGGTCACTACTTTTCGTACTTCGTCATTTACAATGACCCCATATACGTTGGGCTTAGAAGCATTAAGAGATTGCTTTTGCAAATCTTC
>JAEIGM010000192.1:0-62154 GCA_018903735.1 Drosophila cardini
AAATCATTCTCAAAGCGTTTGGATCAATATTTAAATTACAAACTTCCATAAAATCTCTTCCTAGTACTGCATTCCACCTCATAGATTCATCAGATACAACAATTAAATCAAAATGTACTTTTATTAATTCTTTTTAGAATATAAACAGAAATCTTTCCACAAATATTTAATCGGCTTTCGTTTAGCCCAAAATAACTTTTCTTATGAACTTGTAATACTTTCCCGCTGGAGCGCATGATTTTTTATGAACGATATGGGGCTACCTGAATCTATGAGGCATTCTGCAACTATTGAATGATTAATATTATCTCTAAAATACAGTCTAATAAATCTTACGTAATTATTTTCCTGAGCATTCTTCCTTTTCGGACATAGGGCTATCAGATGATCAACTGCCCCGCATCCATAACAAGAGCCTTTCTCTCGTTTGGGCTTACAGCAACTTTGCCCAGTGGCCTTAGGAGTTACAGTTGAAACAACGTGACTCCTTAACAATGTTGCTGCTTGGTGCTGTCTTCGCAAACGGTTTCGCCTTCCCTCCTGAGACATCCTGTTCTGAAACTGTACTTCAGCGAATGCACGTAGCATGCGCTCGGCGTTTTTGAAGCACTGATCTTCGCCTGTGTACGCAACGCTTTGTCCGGGATTCCCTGATGATTCCATCGAGAAGCTCCTCTTCGTCCAGGTTGATCTCACGCGCAAGTAGTAGCTTGTTCTCATAATACATTGTGAACTTCTCGCCGTTGTTCCAAGTACGTGCTTCAAACTTACGCTCTCATCTCAGCCCTCGACAGTTTTCCTCCAAATGCCATCATTAATTGGTTCATCAGCTCGTCTAACTGTTTTAATATGCGCGACGGATCAGAGTGTAACCAGACTAGAGCATTGCCTTTTAGCTTAGCGATGCACAAAAACTTGCGTTGAATGTCTGTCAATTGGTATACCTCTGCGACGTTTCCTAATTGAGCTGTCCAATTTTGGATCGAGTTCTCTCCAGTGAAGTCCGGTAAAATTTCCTTTGCTAACTGGAACATTGGCGAGTTCCATTCTTCACTTTTTGTGATACGCATTTTGTCAGCTGTTTTTCGAATTTCACCATTCGACTCGGCGACACAATTCTGCGCGTCACTTGTGCGTTCGTCGAATTCTGTGTTGGCAACGCCGTCTTCGACGCTTTCTTGACTGCATACACTATCGTTGTCTGGCTCACTCTGATGCTGGCCTGTGGCTCTCGAAGTTTCTAAACGAACATTTCGCAACGTGATTTTTGCTTGCTCTATCTGGCGCCTTAGGTCTCTCAAAGCTTCTTCACCTTCGGAAATTTCTTCCTGTTGGTTCTGCAACTGACGCGTCTGAAGATCTTCGTCGCTAATTGCTGGCTGCTCTTCTGCATCCACTAACATCGGGGCGCTACCACGATCGTCTGCTGGCACTGTGTTGATGCGCGCCAAAAGTTCAGCTTTAGATCCCTTAGTTGGCAATCCCAATGCAGCTAGCCACTTCTTCAGTTGAATAACTGACACTTCGTTAATGTTTATGTCCATTTTGTGAATTACTATAACACTTCTGAGATTGTGAACGGCCTTTCTTAATTAAATCTTTCTAATTATTCTTTTTGCGTCCGTCTCTTTATTCTGTTGCTTAAGAACTAACTCTTCTTCTTCCTCGATTACTTCTACTATCGATATCTCATCTTTACATTTATGTTACGCTTATGTTATGTTAACCTACTGTATACTTAATATTATTGGTATTCCTACCTATTGGCCTGCTACACAGTTGAGCTAGCCGACTGTAAAAGACCCCGTACTCACAGAAGTGCGCGTTTTCCATTCGAAAAGAAGAAAAACGGAGTGATTCACATGTTGTATACTTTCATTTTTATATACAAATGTATGTAAATATACACAAAACTAAATGCACAATTTCCTTACTTGGCTTATTTTAAAAATAAGCCGTGTTTTTACAATTTAAAATTAAATTTAAATTTAATTTTAAATTTAAATTGAAAAAAAAAAACAAGTAAGAAAGTCTACAGTCGAACGAGCCGACTGTAAAAGACCCCATACTCCTTCTAGTGCGCATTTTCCCATACAAATCAACAATCTTCGACCGATTAGTCCTATGCTAGTTATAGACTATAGTTGTACGATGCTGACCAAACTTGGTGAGGATGGTAACAATGGCATCATACACATAATATGTTAGTTTGGTTGCAATCGCTCAACTGAAACTTCATGTCTCCATACAAATCACCAATTTTCTACCGATTTGTCCTAGGGGAGCTATAGGCTATAGTTGTCCGATCTGGACCAAACTTGGTGAGGATAGTTATAATGGTACCATACACACAATGTGTTAGTTTGGTTGCAATCGCTCAACTAAAACTTCATGTCTCCATACAAATCACCAATTTTCGACCGATTTGTCCTATGGGAGCTATAGGCTATAGTTGTCCGATGCGGACCAAACTTGGTGAGGATAGTTATAATGGTACCATATACATAATGTGTTAGTTTGGTTACAATCGATCAACTAAAACTTCATGTCTCCATACAAATCACCAATTTTCGACCGATTTGTCCTATGGGAGCTACAGGCTATAGTTGTCCGATCCAGCTCAAACTTGGTGAGGATAGTTATAATGGTACCATACATATAATGTGTGAATTTGGTCTCCCTAGCTCTAGTCGTTTTCAAGTTATGGTGATGTGAAAATAGTTTTTTACAATTTGCGGAGGCGGTAAGGGGCGTGGCAAAGATTTGAAATAAACTTGATCTGCCTGACATAATGACGGACTTTCATTCTAAATTTGGTGGCTCTAGCTTTTGTAGTTTAAAAGCTCCAGGTGTTCATACGGACAGACGGACAGACGGACATTGGTATATCGACTCGGCTGTTGATGCTGATCAAGAATATATATACTTTATGGGGTCTGCCACGCCTCCTTCTGCCTGTTACGCACATTTCGTTGCAGACAAACTTAATAGACCCCTATACTCTTTTTTAGAGTACGGGGTCTAACAAGTAAAAAAGGCTACAGTCGAGCTAACCGACTGCAAAAGACCCGGTACCCATTGTATTTGCAATAAAACACTTTAATACAAAACCATCAGTTTGCAATAGGAATGCAAATCGCCAAGAAAATGCCGATATCGATATTAACTAAAATATCACATCAAATCAAATATCGATATTATCAGCAACTGAATTCAAAAACGCTATACGAATGAACCATAATGACCAAATATCGCATTCGCTATCATATCGCAATTATGATTACTATCGTGTTGAATATCGATATATGATTTATCGTATCGTATGCATACATGTGCGTGCATCGTCCGCGAGCAGCGCTGTCGCCAAACAAGCAGCGTAAACTTTCGCTCACATGTTTAAATGCTTCTGTCTCGCTTGCACACATGCATTGACATTGCGTGCAATTGTAAACTTTGTTACGTGTCTAGCTCTTTTGTTTATTGTCCGATTTGTATGCAACTTTCAGGATAGCTTGTGATACTTTGTTTCCAAACGAATTTGAAATTACAAAACTGTACGATAAGTGCAAATGCCTTACAAATGGCATTGAAGTTTGAAAATTTCATTTTTGCATTTTCCCATACAAATCAACAATCTTCGACCGATTAGTCCTATGCTAGTTATAGACTATAGTTGTACGAAGTTGACCAAACTTGGTGAGGATGGTAACAATGGCATCATACACATAATATGTTAGGTTGGTTGCAATCGCTCAACTAAAACTTCATGTCTCCATACAAATCACCAATTTTCTACCGATTTGTCCTATGGGAGCTATAAGCTATAGTTGTCCGATCCGGACCAGACTTGGTAAGGATAGTTATAATGTTACCATATATATAATGTGTTAGTTTGGTTGCAATCGCTCAACCAAAACTTCATGTCTCCATACAAATCACCAATTTTCGACCGATTTGCCCTATGGGAGCTATAAGCTATAGTTGTCCGATCCGGACCAGACTTGGTGAGGATAGTTATAATGGTACCATACACATAATGTGTTAGTTTGGTTGCAATTGGGGAGGATAGTTATATTGGTACAATTCACATAATGTGTGAGTTTGGTCTCTCTAACTCTAATCGTTTTCAAGTTATGGTGATGTGAAAAAAGTTTTTTACAGTTTGCGGGGGCGGTGGGGGGCGTGGCAAAGATTTGAAATAAACTTGATCTGCTCGCGAAGCAGACGGACTTTCATTCCAAATTTGGTGGCTCTAGCTCTTGTAGTTTAGAAGATCCAGGTATTCATACAGACGGACGGACAGACGGACGGACGGACGACGGACAGACGGACAGACGGGACAGACAGACAGACGGACAGTCGGACATCGCTATATCGTCTCGGCTGTTGATGCTGATCAAGAATATATATACTTTATGGGGTCGGCCACGCCTCCTTCTGCCTGTTACGCACATTTCGCTTCAGACAAACCTAATAGACCCCTCTACTCTTTTTTAGAGTATTGGGTCTAAAAAGGGATATGATAATAATAATAGTATAATCGTTTAAGCAATCGTCCCTATTGATTTTAATTCAGATGACTTGGGAAATACAGAAAATTTTCATGCAAATTCATATTTACAACGTATTTTTAACCAATCGTCGCTATAGGAGCTATACGATATAGTCGTCCGAGTTGAAACTTGGTCATCATGTTTCTATTATTGACAAATATATTCTGTGTGAGTTTCACTAAGATTGCTTGGCCAACGCAAAAGTTAATCATATAAATTCATATTTGGCGCGAATTTTTGACCGATTGTCCCTATGGGTGCTAGACGATGTAGTCGTCCGATTTGAATGAAACTTGGTCAGCATGTTTATATTATTGACAAATATAATCTGTGTAAGTTTCTCTTCGATTGATTGGCCAACGCAAAAGTTATTCATATAAATTCATATTTAGAGCGTATTTTTGACCGTTTGTCCCTATATGAGCTATACGATATACTTGTCCGATTTGGATCAAACTTGGTCAGTATATGTACTCCCTAGACGTTTACTTTTTGTGTAGATTTGGTTTAGATAGCATTGCTAACAAAAGTGGGAAAATTAGTGATTTGTATGGAGACATGTAGTTTAGCTTGGGCGATCGCAACCACATTCAGAAATTATGTGTATGGTATCATTCTAACTATCCTTACCAAGTTTGGTACGGATCGGACAACTTTAGCGTATAGCTTCCATAGGATAAATCGGTCGAAAATTGTTGAGTTGAATGGAGACATGTAGTTTAGGTTGAGGTATCATTAAAACTATCCTTTCCAAGTTTGGTCCGGATCGGACAACTATAGCCTATAGCTTCCATATGACAAATCGGTCGAATATTAGTGATTTGTATGGAGACATGTAGTTAGCTTGAGCGATCGCAACCACATTCACAAATTATGTGTATTGTATCATTCTAACTATCCTCACCAAGTTTAATCCGGATCGGACAACTGTAGAATATAGCTACCCTAGGACAAATCGGTCGAAAATTAGTGATTTGTATGGAGACATGAAGTTTAGCTTGAGCGATCGCAACCACATTCACAAATTATGTGTATGGTATCATTATAACTATCCTTACCAAGTTTGGTCCGGATCGGACAACTGTAGAATATAGCTGCCCTAGGACAAATCGGTCGAAAATTAGTGATTTGTATGGAGACATGTAGTTTAGCTTGAGCGATCGCAACCACATTCACAAATTGTGTGTATGGTATCATTATAACTATCCTTACCAAGTTTGGTACGGAGCGGACAACTATAGCCTATAGCTTCCATATGACAAATCGGTCGAAAATTAGTAATTTGTATGGAGACATGTAGTTTAGCTTGAGCGATCGCAACCACATTCACAAATTATGTGTATTGTATCATTATAACTATCCTTACCAAGTTTGGTACGGAGCGGACAACTATAGCCTATAGCTCCCATAGGTCAAATCGGTCGAAAATTGGTGATTTGTTTGGAAAAACGCGCAATAGAATGAGTACGGGGTCTTTTACAGTCGGCTCGCTCGACTGTAGCCTTTCTTACTTGTTTTAAAAGGGGTTTTGTTAAAAAAAAAAATTTAATTCAATAAAGACATGCAAAAACTGAACTTTTGAATTATCTTCTTTTAAATGATTGACCGCGACTCGATCCCACGACTCCGTGCTTGCCGATCAAGCACTTAATCATTAACGCCACCGCGACACTTGAATGCGGTCGGCCTAAAACCATACATATCCCAATACAACCAGGTTAACTTCCTAGCTGGATCGCAATCTTGTTGAAAACAGAAATTTTTGTAGTGAGCTGGTTGCTAAAATCTGTCGTTGTGAGATGTCATAAAATGTGTTTATCTGGCATGCTAGAATGAGACAAACATATAAAAGCGAAACGAGAACACAAGCGACATAGCGGTGCTCATCGTTTCGCTGACTGAGGCAGACTAAATTATTTTCGCCTTTTGCTGAGCGGCGATCGACTCGCCGGGACGCTATTGCGTTCGGCTTTTTGCCGAAGCTCTCTGGATGTCCATGAGTAGGCAAGCGTTTGCTATCAAAAAATCTTGCGTTTGACGCTTCTATGTGTTGTATTGTTAATGACAGTACTTCAAGTAAAACACGTTGAAGCAAAAACATCTGTGTGTATGTATGCACACACATATTCATTTGACATTATATATATGCACATACATGTGTATATGCATTAGTCGGCACGGCCAGAGTCCGAGGGCAGCGCTGTCGCTATACAAGCAGCTAAAACGTTCGCTCACATTTTTGTATGTTTTTATCTCGCTTGCACACATGCAGTGACATAGCGTATAATTATAAACTTTGTTACTTGTCTAGCTCATTTGTTTATGGTCCGATTTATATGCAACTTTCAGGATAGTTTGAAATAATTTTTCTCCAAGCGAATTTAAAATTTCAATACTGTACGATAAAAACACATACCTTAGGAATGATGTACAAATTTGAAATATATTTTATTTCTTATTTATAACAAGTAAGAAAGGCTACAGTCGAGCTAGCCGACTGTAAAAGACCCCGTACTCATAGTATTTGCAATAAAACACTTTGAAACAAAACCATCAATTTGTAATAGGGATGCAAATCGCCAAGAAAATGCCGATATCGATATTAATTTAAATATCACATCAAATCAAATATCGATATTATCAACAACTGAATTTAAATACGATATATCGCTATAGATATGGACATAATGACTAAATATCGCATTCGATATTATATCGCAATTATAATTACTATCGTATTGAATATCGATATATGATTTATCGTATCGTATGCATACATGTGCGTGCAGCGTCCGCGAGCAGCGCTGTCGCAACACAAGCAGCGAAAACGTTCGCTCACATGTTTATATGCTTCTGTCTCGCTTGCACACATGCATTGACATTGCGTGCAATTGTTAACTTTGTAACGTGTCTAGCTCTTTTGTTTATTGTCCGATTTGTATGCAACTTTCAGGTTAGTTTGTGATACTTTGTCTCCAAACGAATTTGAAATTACAATACCGTACGATAAGTGCAAATGCCTTAAAAATGGCATTGAAGTTTGAAAATTATTTCATTCTTGTGGGAAAACGGGGCGTGGCAGTCCAAAAACTTTAATGACAATGCATTTATGCTGTCTCTAGCAACTTACATACCAAAAATGGTATTCCTAAGTGCTACAGTTACTGAGATATTTGCTTAAAACATCAATTTTTTCCGAGGTGACCATAGTTTTTTACATTTTGCGGGGGCGGTAAGGGGGGTGGCAAAGATTTGAAATAAACTTGATCTGCTCGCGAAGCAAACGGACTTTCATTCCAAATTTGGTGGCTCTAGCTTTTGTAGTTTAAAAGATCCAGGTGTTCATACGGACGGACGGACAGACGGACATCGCTATATCGTCTCGGCTGTTGATGCTGATCAAGAATATATATACTTTATGGGGTCGGAAAAGCCTCCTTCTGCCTGTTACGCACATTTCGCTTCAGACAAACCTAATAGACCCCTCTACTCTTTTTTAGAGTACGGGGTCTAAAAATTGCATTTGCGCTGTCTCGAGAAATTTGCATACCAAAATTGGTGTTTCTAAGTGTCATATTTACTGAGACATTCGCCTAAAACAAAAATTTTTCACGAGGTGTGTTTATCTTTTCGCTCACTGTGGGCGAGCGGAGCGTGGCATCGAAAATAAAAAGATTCTTGTATTGACTGACTTAATATCGAGTCGATACTGACAAAAACTTTTAGCTTTTACAATTTGTGAATTCTGTTTGTTCATAAGGACGGACAGACAGACGGACATGGCTATATCGACTCGGCTTGTGAAGCTGATCAAGAATATATATACTTTATGGGGTCTGCCACGCCTCCTTCTGCCTGTTACATACTTTTCACAAACCCAATATACTATCGGTCGAAAATGGGTGATTTGTATGGAGACATGAAGTTTTAGTTGAGCGATTGCAACCAAACTAACACATTATGTGAATGGTACCATTATAATTATCCTCACCAAGTTTGGTACGGATCGGACAACTTTAGAGTATAGCTTCCATAGGATAAATCGGTCGAAAATTGTTGAGTTGTATGGAGACATGTAGTCTAGGTTGAGGTATCATTAAAACTATCCTTTCCAAGTTTGGTCCGGATCGGACAACTATAGCCTATAGCTTCCATATGACAAATCGGTCGAATATTAGTGATTTGTATGGAGACATGTAGTTAGCTTGAGCGATCGCAACCACATTCACAAATTATGTGTATTGTATCATTCTAACTATCCTCACCAAGTTTAATCCGGATCGGACAACTGTAGAATATAGCTACCCTAGGACAAATCGGTCGAAAATTAGTGATTTGTATGGAGACATGAAGTTTAGCTTGAGCGATCGCAACCACATTCACAAATTATGTGTATGGTATCATTATAACTATCCTTACCAAGTTTGGTCCGGATCGGACAACTGTAGAATATAGCTGCCCTAGGACAAATCGGTCGAAAATTAGTGATTTGTATGGAGACATGTAGTTTAGCTTGAGCGATCGCAACCACATTCACAAATTGTGTGTATGGTATCATTATAACTATCCTTACCAAGTTTGGTACGGAGCGGACAACTATAGCCTATAGCTTCCATATGACAAATCGGTCGAAAATTAGTAATTTGTATGGAGACATGTAGTTTAGCTTGAGCGATCGCAACCACATTCACAAATTATGTGTATTGTATCATTATAACTATCCTTACCAAGTTTGGTACGGAGCGGACAACTATAGCCTATAGCTCCCATAGGTCAAATCGGTCGAAAATTGGTGATTTGTTTGGAAAAACGCGCAATAGAAGGAGTACGGGGTCTTTTACAGTCGGCTCGCTCGACTGTAGCCTTTCTTACTTGTTTTAAAAGGTGTTTTGTTAAAAAAAAAAATTTAATTCAATAAAGACATGCAAAAACTGAACTTTTGAATTATCTTCTTTTAAATGATTGACCGCGACTCGATCCCACGACTCCGTGCTTGCCGATCAAGCACTTAATCATTAACGCCACCGCGACACTTGAATGCGGTCGGCCTAAAACCATACATATCCCAATACAACCAGCTTAACTTCCTAGCTGGATCGCAATCTTGTTGAAAACAGAAATTTTTGTAGTGAGCTGGTTGCTAAAATCTGTCGTTGTGAGATGTCATAAAATGTGTTTATCTGGCATGCTAGAATGAGACAAACATATAAAAGCGAAACGAGAACACAAGCGACATAGCGGTGCTCATCGTTTCGCTGACTGAGGCAGACTAAATTATTTTCGCCTTTTGCTGAGCGGCGATCGACTCGCCGGGACGCTATTGCGTTCGGCTTTTTGCCGAAGCTCTCTGGATGTCCATGAGTAGGCAAGCGTTTGCTATCAAAAAAATCTTGCGTTTGACGCTTCTATGTGTTGTATTGTTAATGACAGTACTTCAAGTAAAACACGTTGAAGCAAAAACATCTGTGTGTATGTATGCACACACATATTCATTTGACATTATATATATGCACATACATGTGTATATGCATTAGTCGGCACGGCCAGAGTCCGAGGGCAGCGCTGTCGCTATACAAGCAGCTAAAACGTTCGCTCACATTTTTGTATGTTTTTATCTCGCTTGCACACATGCAGTGACATAGCGTATAATTATAAACTTTGTTACTTGTCTAGCTCATTTGTTTATGGTCCGATTTATATGCAACTTTCAGGATAGTTTGAAATAATTTTTCTCCAAGCGAATTTAAAATTTCAATACTGTACGATAAAAACACATACCTTAGGAATGATGTACAAATTTGAAATATATTTTATTTCTTATTTATAACAAGTAAGAGAAAGGCTACAGTCGAGCTAGCCGACTGTAAAAGACCCCGTACTCATAGTATTTGCAATAAAACACTTTGAAACAAAACCATCAATTTGTAATAGGGATGCAAATCGCCAAGAAAATGCCGATATCGATATTAATTAAAATATCACATCAAATCAAATATCGATATTATCAACAACTGAATTTAAATACGATATATCGCTATAGATATGGACATAATGACTAAATATCGCATTCGATATTATATCGCAATTATAATTACTATCGTATTTAATATCGATATATGATTTATCGTATCATTAACAAACAGTGGGTGGAAGGTCCGCGAAGCTTACGCAAAAAAAAAAAAAAAAAAAAAAAAAAAAAAAGAAAGTAAAAAAAAAAAAAAAAAAAAAAAAAAAAAAAAAAAAAAAAAAAAAAAAAAAAAAAAAAAAAAAAAAAAAAAAAAAAAAAAAAAAAAAAAAAAAAAAAAAAAAAAAAGCAGCGCTGTCGCACACAAGCAGCGAAAACGTTCGCTCACATGTTTATATGCTTCTGTCTCGCTTGCACACATGCATTGACATTGCGTGCAATTGTTAACTTTGTAACGTGTCTAGCTCTTTTGTTTATTGTCCGATTTGTATGCAACTTTCAGGTTAGTTTGTGATACTTTGTCTCCAAACGAATTTGAAATTACAATACCGTACGATAAGTGCAAATGCCTTAAAAATGGCATTGAAGTTTGAAAATTATTTCATTCTTGTGGGAAAACGGGGCGTGGCAGTCCAAAAACTTTAATGACAATGCATTTATGCTGTCTCTAGCAACTTACATACCAAAAATGGTATTCCTAAGTGCTACAGTTACTGAGATATTTGCTTAAAACATCAATTTTTTCCGAGGTGACCATAGTTTTTTACAATTTGCGGGGGCGGTAAGGGGGGTGGCAAAGATTTGAAATAAACTTGATCTGCTCGCGAAGCAAACGGACTTTCATTCCAAATTTGGTGGCTCTAGCTTTTGTAGTTTAAAAGATCCAGGTGTTCATACGGACGGACGGACAGACGGACATCGCTATATCGTCTCGGCTGTTGATGCTGATCAAGAATATATATACTTTATGGGGTCGGAAAGGCCTCCTTCTGCCTGTTACGCACATTTCGCTTCAGACAAACCTAATAGACCCCTCTACTCTTTTTTAGAGTACGGGGTCTAAAAATTGCATTTGCGCTGTCTCGAGAAATTTGCATACCAAAATTGGTGTTCTAAGTGTCATATTTACTGAGACATTCGCCTAAAACAAAAATTTTTCACGAGGTGTGTTTATCTTTTCGCTCACTGTGGGCGAGCGGAGCGTGGCATCGAAAATAAAAAGATTCTTGTATTGACTGACTTAATATCGAGTCGATACTGACAAAAACTTTTAGCTTTTACAATTTGTGAATTCTGTTTGTTCATAAGGACGGACAGACAGACGGACATGGCTATATCGACTCGGCTTGTGAAGCTGATCAAGAATATATATACTTTATGGGGTCTGCCACGCCTCCTTCTGCCTGTTACATACTTTTCACAAACCCAATATACTATCGGTCGAAAATGGGTGATTTGTATGGAGACATGAAGTTTTAGTTGAGCGATTGCAACCAAACTAACACATTATGTGAATGGTACCATTATAACTATCCTTACCAAGTTTGGTACGGATCGGACAACTTTAGCGTATAGCTTCCATATGACAAATCGGTCGAAAATTAGTAATTTGTATGGAGACATGTAGTTTAGCTTGAGCGATCGCAACCACATTCACAAATTATGTGTATTGTATCATTATAACTATCCTTACCAAGTTTGGTACGGAGCGGACAACTATAGCCTATAGCTCCCATAGGTCAAATCGGTCGAAAATTGGTGATTTGTTTGGAAAAACGCGCAATAGAAGGAGTACGGGGTCTTTTACAGTCGGCTCGCTCGACTGTAGCCTTTCCTACTTGTTTTAAAAGGGGTTTTGTTAAAAAAAAAAATTTAATTCAATAAAGACATACAAAAACTGAACTTTTGAATTATCTTCTTTTAAATGATTGACCGCGACTCGATCCCACGACTCCGTGCTTGCCGATCAAGCACTTAATCATTAACGCCACCGCGACACTTGAATGCGGTCGGCCTAAAACCATACATATCCCAATACAACCAGCTTAACTTCCTAGCTGGATCGCAATCTTGTTGAAAACAGAAATTTTTGTAGTGAGCTGGTTGCTAAAATCTGTCGTTGTGAGATGTCATAAAATGTGTGTATCTGGCATGCTAGAATGAGACAAACATATAAAAGCGAAACGAGAACACAAGCGACATAGCGGTGCTCATCGTTTCGCTGACTGAGGCAGACTAAATTATTTTCGCCTTTTGCTGAGCGGCGATCGACTCGCCGGGACGCTATTGCGTTCGGCTTTTTGCCGAAGCTCTCTGGATATCCATGAGTAGGCAAGCGTTTGCTATCAAAAAATCTTGCGTTTGACGCTTCTATGTGTTGTATTGTTAATGACAGTACTTCAAGTAAAACACGTTGAAGCAAAAACATCTGTGTGTATGTATGCACACACATATTCATTTGACATTATATATATGCACATACATGTGTATATGCATTAGTCGGCACGGCCAGAGTCCGAGGGCAGCGCTGTCGCTATACAAGCAGCTAAAACGTTCGCTCACATTTTTGTATGTTTTTATCTCGCTTGCACACATGCAGTGACATAGCGTATAATTATAAACTTTGTTACTTGTCTAGCTCATTTGTTTATGGTCCGATTTATATGCAACTTTCAGGATAGTTTGAAATAATTTTTCTCCAAGCGAATTTAAAATTTCAATACTGTACGATAAAAACACATACCTTAGGAATGATGTTCAAATTTGAAATAAATTTTATTTCTTATTTATAAACATTGCATTTGCGCTGTCTCGAGAAATCTGCATACCAAAATTGGTGTTCTAAGTGTCATATTTACTGAGACATTCGCCTAAAACAAAAATTTTTCACGAGGTGTGTTTATCTTTTCGCTCACTGTGGGCGAGCGGAGCGTGGCATCGAAAATAAAAAGATTCTTGTATTGACTGACTTAATATCGAGTCGATACTGACAAAAACTTTTAGCTTTTACAATTTGTGAATTCTGTTTGTTCATAAGGACGGACAGACAGACGGACATGGCTATATCGACTGGGCTTGTGAAGCTGATCAAGAATATATATACTTTATGGGGTCTGCCACGCCTCCTTCTGCCTGTTACATACTTTTCACAAACCCAATATACTATCGGTCGAAAATGGGTGATTTGTATGGAGACATGAAGTTTGAGTTGAGCGATTGCAACCAAACTACCACATTATGTGAATGGTACCATTATAACTATCCTCACCAAGTTTGGTCCGGATCGGACAACTATAGCATATAGCTCCCATAGGGCAAATCGGTCGAAAATTGGTGATTTGTATGGAGACATGAAGTTTTAGTTGAGCGATTACAACCAAACTAACACATTATGTATATGGTAACATTATAACTATCCTCACCAAGTTTGGTCCGGATCGGACAACTATAGCCTATAGCTCCCATAGGACAAATCGGTCGAAAATTGGTGATTTGTATGGAGACATGAAGTTTTAGTTGAGCGATTGCAACCAAACTAACACATTATGTATATGGTACCATTATAACTATCCTCACCAAGTTTGGTCAGCATCGGACAACTATAGTCTATAACTAGCATAGGACTAATCGGTCGAAGATTGTTGATTTGTATGGGAAAATGCGCACTAGAAGGAGTACGGGGTCTTTTACAGTCGGCTCGCTCGACTGTAGCCTTTCTTACTTGATGGTATACAGGTTGCTAAAGACAGCATAAATGCATTGTCTTTAAAATTTTTGGACTGCCACGCCCCGTTTTTCCACAAGAATGAAATAATTTTCAAACTTCAATGCCATTTTTAAGGCATATGCACTTATCGTACGGTATTGTAATTTCAAATTCGTTTGGAGACAAAGTATCACAAACTATCCTGAAAGTTGCATATAAATCGGACAATAAAAAAAAGAGCTAGACATGTATGAAAATTAATAATTGAACGCAATGTCAATGCATGTGTGCAAGCAAGAAGCATACAAACATGTGAGCGAACGTTTTCGCTGCTTGTTAGTGGCAGCGCTGCTCGCAGACGCTGGCCGTCCCGACCAAAATTCTATTTTTGACAAAATAGTTATCCAGCTAGGAAGTTAGACCTCTTTTATATGTATGGTTTTGGAACGAAAACTTTCATGTGTCGTGATGGCGTTGCCGGTTAAGTGCTTGATCGGCGAACGCAAAGTCGTGGGTTTGATTCGCGGTCAATCCTTTAAAAGAATATAATTCAAAAGCTCCAATTGTTGCATGTTTTCAATTAGTAATAAACATTTTTTTTTTTTTATCAAAACCCAGTTTAAAAACAAGTAAGAAAGGCTACAGTCGAGAGAGCCGACTGTAAAAGACTCCGTACTCACAGAAGTGCGCATTTTCCATACGAAAAAGAAGAAAAGTGGAGTGATTCACATTTTATATACATACATATTTATATACAAATGTATGTAAATACATACACAATTAAATGCACAATTCCTTACTTGGCTTATTTTAAAAATAAGCCATGTCTTACAATTTGAAATTATTATTTTACAATTAAATAAAATAATAAATTAAATAACAAATAATAAATAATAAAATAAATTAAAAATAATTCACTGACGGGATTTGAACCTCGGACTTCACTCACATGCGTCAGAGCCCTAACAGCTGCACCACGCCCCTCTCTTGAAAGTGCTCGACTATCTGCATTTACATGTAATATTTTTTCGTTATTTTTTTATATAACAAAAATTAATAAAATTTCCCTGACGGCGCTCGAACACATGATCCCGGGTTAACATACAAGTGCGAAGAATTAGAACAGGCATCTATACCACTTAGACCACACTCCGCTTTGAAGTTTATGTAAATAATTAAAATTTTAAAAGTAAACAAATATCATATTTCACTGATTGGATTCGAACCCGGGATCCCGGTCTAACAAACACGTACGAAGCGCGCATCTCTACTACCTAGACTACGCTCCTTATTAAAGTTGCAGTAGCTAAACGTAGAGTTAAATCTTTTATTGCAAGCAAGTGTAAACAAACAATTTATTCATAAAATTCAGCATTTTTGATTAATTTGTTTTATATGTTGTTGTTGTCCGATTTGGACCAAATTTGGTGATGATACTTTTAATAATTATACACACATCCTGTGTGAGTTTGGTTGCGATCGGCCAACTAACATTACATGTCTTCATACAAATTTTTTATTTTTGAGCGATTTGTCCTATGGGAGCTATAGGCTATAGTTGTCCGATCCGAACCAAACTTGGTGAGGATAGTTATATTGGTACCATACACATAATGTGTGCATTTGGTCTCTCTAGCTCTAGTCGTTTTCAAGTTATGGTCATGTGAAAATAGTTTTTCTCAATTTGCGGGGGCGGTAGGGGGCGTGGCAAAAATTTGAAATAAACTTAACCTGCCTGACATATAGACGGACTTTCATTCCAAATTTGGCTGCTCTAGCTCTTGTAGTTTAGAAGATCCAGGTGTTCATACGGACGGACAGACAGACAGACAGACAGACAGACAGACGGACAGACGGACATCGCTATATCGACTCGGCTGTTGATGCTGATCAAGAATATATATACTTTATGGGGTCGGCCACGCCTCCTTCTGCCTGTTACGCACATTTCGCTTCAGACAAACTTAATAGACCCCTCTACTCTTTTTTAGAGTACGGGGTCTAAAAATGTTTTCAATTGTTTGTTAATAATTTGTTAGTAAACAATTTCTTTTCGATTTAAACAACACAACAAAATTTATTTTTTTTGATTACGGACCAGGAGTCGAACCCACGGTTTCCCGTTCATCGATCGAATACTAATCATCCGCGCCACCGCACCACTTGGAAATCTTCGCCCTAAAACCATAGATATCTCTATAAAAGAGGCTAAACTTCCTAGCTGGGCGTCTTTCAACGTCTCTTACTGCAAGTACTATCAGTTGATATTCTCGGATACTGATTTTATTAAAATGATCGGGAATAAAAGGCAGAGAGTATTCTACAGACGGGCGTGCTCGACTGTAATTTTCTTTCTTGTTAAATTTTTATTATTTACATAAACTTCAATGCGGAGTGTGGTCTAAGTAGAAAAGATGCCTGATCTAATTTTTCGCACTTGTATGTGAACCCGGAATCATGTGTTCGAGCGCCGTCAGGGACATTTTATTAATTTTTGTTATATAACAAAAAAATATTAAATGTAAATGCAGATAGTCGAGCACTTTCAAGAGAGGGGCGAGGTGCAGCTGTTAGGGCTCTGACGCGTGTGCGTGGAGTTTGAGGTTCGAATCCCGTCAGTGAATTATTTTGATTATTTTTTTTTTGTTTTTAGACCCCGTACTCTAAAAAAGAGTATAGGGGTCTATTAAGTTTGTCTGAAGCGAAATGTGCGTAACAGGCAGAAGGAGGCGTGGCCGTCCCCATAAAGTATATATATTCTTGATCAGCATCAACAGCCGAGACGATATAGCGATGTCCGTTTGTCTGTCTGTCCGTCTGTCCGTCCGTCTGTCTGTCCGTCCGTCTGTATGATCACCTAGATCTTTTAAACTACAAGAGCTGGAGCCACCAAATTTGGAATGAAAGTCCGTCTGCTTCGCGAGCAGATCAAGTTTATTTCAAATCTTTGCCACGCCCCTTACCGCCCCCGCAAATTGTAAAAAACTATTTTCACATCACCATAACTTGAAATCCACTAGAGCTAGGGAGACCAAATTCACATATTATGTGTATGGTACTTATATAACTATCCCCACCAAATTTGGTCCGGATCGGACAACTATAGCCTATAGCTCCCATAGGACAAATCGGCCGAAAATTCGTGATTTGTATGGAGACATGAAGTTTTAGTTGAGCGATTGCAACCAAACTAACACATTATGTGTATGGTACCATTATAACTATCCTCACCAAGTTTGGTCTGGATCGGGCAACTATAGCCTATAGCTCCCATAGGACAAATCGGTCGAAAATGGGTGATTTGTATGGAGACATGAAGTTTTGGTTGAGCGATTGCAACCAAACTAACACATTATGTGTATGGAACCATTATAACTATCCTCACCAAGTTTGGTCCGGATCGGACAACTATAGCCTATAGCTCCCATAGGACAAATCGGTCGAAAATGGGTGATTTGTATGGAGACATGAAGTTTTAGTTGAGCGATTGCAACCAAACTAACACATTATGTGTATGGTACCATTATAACTATCCTCACCAAGTTTGGTCTGGATCGGGCAACTATAGCCTATAGCTCCCATAGGACAAATTGTTCGAAAATTACTTATTTGTATGGTAAAACGCGCAATAGAATGAGTACGTTGTCTTTTACAGTCGGCTCGCTCGACTGTAGCCTTTCTTACTTTTTTTTTTTTTCAATTTAAATTTAAAATTATATTTAAATTTAATTTCAAATTGTAAACACGGCTTATTTTTAAAATAAGCCAAGTAAAGTAATTGTGCAGTTAATTGTGTATATATTTACATACATACTGACAAAAACTTTTAGCTTTTACAATTTGTGAATTCTGTTTGTTCATAAGGACGGACAGACAGACGGACATCGCTATATCGTCTCGGCTGTTGATGCTGATCAAGAATATATATACTTTATGGGGTCGGCCACGCCTCCTTCTGCCTGTTACGCACATTTCGCTTCACACAAACTTAATAGACCCCTCTACTCTTTTTTAGAGTACGGGGTCTAAAAAAAAAAAATCAAAATAATTCACTGACGGGATTCGAACCTCGGACTCCACGCACACGCTTCAGAGCCCTAACAGCTGCACCTTGCCCCTCTCTTGAAAGTGCTCGACTATCTGCATTTACATTTAATATTTTTTTGTTATATAACAAAAATTAATAAAATGTCCATGACGGCGCTCGAACAAACAAGTAATTCAAAAAATTCAGCATTTTTGATTATTTTATTTTATATGTTGTGGTTGTCCGATTTCGACCAAATTTGGTGAGGATACTTTTAATAATTATTCATACATTCTGTGTTTGGTTGCGATCGCTCAACTAACATTACGTGTCATCATACAAATTTTTTATTTTTGACCGATTTGTCCTATGGGAGCTACAGGCTATAGTTGTCCGATCCAGCTCAAACTTGGTGAGGATAGTTATAATGGTACCATACATATAATGTGTGAATTTGGTCTCCCTAGCTCTAGTCGTTTTCAAGTTATGGTGATGTGAAAATAGTTTTTTACAATTTGCGGAGGCGGTAAGGGGCGTGGCAAAGATTTGAAATAAACTTGATCTGCCTGACATAATGACGGACTTTCATTCTAAATTTGGTGGCTCTAGCTTTTGTAGTTTAAAAGATCCAGGTGTTCATACGGACAGACGGACAGACGGACAGACGGACATTGGTATATCGACTCGGCTGTTGATGCTGATCAAGAATATATATACTTTATGGGGTCTGCCACGCCTCCTTCTGCCTGTTACGCACATTTCGCTTCAAACAAACCTAATAGACCCCTCTACTCTTTTTTAGAGACCAGACACCAAAAGTATCACAAGAACATTTGACAGTTATGCATTCCATTAACCAAAAGAATAGTTGACAGCCCTTAACTCTATTGAACCTAAATGTAAACACAATGTACAATAGGCCAGCACAGCCCACACCACAAAATGTAAACATAAACACTTTGGCGCAGCTCTCGCTGCATAATGTAAGTACCTAGAATTAAATGAGACGACAACCGAGATTGATTCGGCACCAATAGTTGTATAAGAAATCAGTTGTATTTAAACCCCGTACTCTAAAAAAGAGTATGGGGGTCTATTAAGTTTGTCTGAAGCGAAATGTGCGTAACAGGCACACGGAGGCTTTTCCGACCCCATAAAGTATATATATTCTTGATCAGCATCAACAGCCGAGACGATATAGCGATGTCCGTCTGTCCGTCTGTCTGTCCGTCCGTCTGTATGATCACCTAGATCTTTTAAACTACAAGAGCTAGAACCACCAAATTTGGAATGAAAGTCCGTCTGCTTCGCGAGCAGATCAAGTTTATTTCAAATCTTTGCCACGCCCCTTACCGCCCCCGAAAATTGTAAAAAACTATTTGCACATCACCATAACTTAAAAACGATTAGAGTTAGAGAGACCAAATTCACACATTATGTGTATGGTACCTACATAACTATCCTCACCAAATTTGGTCCGGATCGGACAACTATAGCCTATAACTCCCATAGGACAAATCGGCCGAAAATTGGTGGTTTGTATGGAGGCATGAAGTTTTAGTAGAGCGACTGTAACCAAACTTGCACAATATATGTATGGTACCATTGGCACTATCCTCACCAAGTTTGGTCCGGATCGGACAACTATAGCCTATAGCTCCCATAGGACAAATCAGTCGAAAATGGGTAATTTGTATGGAGACATGAAGTTTTAGTTGAGCGATTGCAACCAAACTAACACATTATGTGTATGATGCCATTGTTACTATCCTCACCAAGTTTGGTCAGCATCGAACAACTATAGTCTATAACTAGCATAGGACTAATCGGTCGAAGATTAATGATTTGTATGGGAAAATGCGCACTAGAAGGAGTACGGGGTCTTTTACAGTCGGCTCGCTCGACTGTAGCCTTTCTTACTTGTTTTTAACTCGAATATACCACATGTATTTGCTTTAAATAAAACGCTTAATATATAATTGCCGCATCCGGTACTCAAGTAGCCACAGACCGAAAATTATTGGGGAAACTTTGGATTTTACCCAAGCTAACAAAGCTATAAAAGAATTGTGTGCTCAAAATAAATAACAAATGTTCGAAAATTACTGTGGAAACATTAATAGTGCATCAAAGTTAACGAAACAATAAAAGAATTTTTTATTTAAAACTAAAAAAAAAGGTGCAGAAAAAAACTATTGTGGAAATCTTAGCCAACGAAACAATAGGAAAGCTGTGCAAAATTTACATAATAATTAAAAACAATTATTGTGGAAACTCTGAGCATTATCTGAGAAAACCAAACAATAAAATACAATAAAATTTGTGTTAAATAAAATCAATTTTATAAAAAAAACAAGTAAGAAAGGCTACAGTCGAGCGAGCCGACTGTATAAGACCCCGCACTCACAAAAGTGCGCATTTTCCATTCGAAAAAGAAGAACAAGAAAGAAAAGTACAGTCGAGCTCGCCCGACCGTAGAATACTCTCTGCATTTTATTTTCGATCATTTTAATAAAATCGGTAGCCGGGTATATCAATTGATACTTGCAACAAAACACGTTGAAACAAAAACATCTGTTTGTATGTATACACACACATATACATTTGACATTAAAAGTATGCACGCACATATGTATTTGTGTATATGTTATACATACACAATTGCTCGGCACAGCCAGCATTCGCGAGCAGCGCTGTCGCTAAGCTACGCAAGCAGCGAAAACGTTCGCTCACATGTTTGTATGTTTCTATCTCGCTCGCACACATGCATTGGCATTGCGTTCAATTATCAACTTTCTTACATGTCTAGCTCTTTTGTTTATTGTCCGATTAAGATGCAACTTTCAGGATAGTTTAATATATTTTGTCTTTAAACGAATGTGAAATAACAATACTGTACGATAAGAACATATGCCTTAAAATCGGCATTGAAGTTTGCAAATTATCTTATTTCTTGTGAGAAAAGGGGGCGTGGCAGTCCAAAATTTTTGATGACAATACAATTATACCGTCTCTAGGAACCT
Source organism: Drosophila cardini (assembly GCA_018903735.1). Lineage (NCBI taxonomy): Eukaryota > Metazoa > Arthropoda > Insecta > Diptera > Drosophilidae > Drosophila > Drosophila cardini. Next base: position 21,275 of record JAEIGM010000192.1, read on the forward strand.
ACATACCAAAATGGGTGTTCCTAAGTGCCATATTTACTGAGATATTCGCCTAAAACATCAATTTTTTACGAAGTGTTTCTAGTTTTTTGCTCATTGTGGGCGAGTGGGGCGTGGCATCGGAAAAAAAAAGATTCTTGTATTGACTGACTTAATATCGAGTCGATAGAGACCAAATTCAAACTTGTAGCTGTTACCATCTCTGAAATCTGTTTGTTCATACGGACGGACAGACGGACAGACAGACGGACAGACGGACAGACGGACAGACGGACATGGCTATATCGACTCGGCTTGTGATGCTGATCAAGAATATATATACTTTATGGGGTCGGCCACGCCTCCTTCTGCCTGTTACATACTTTTCACAAACACAATATACTCTCTCTTGCAGAGAGTATAAAAACGGAGTGATTCACATTTTGTATACATACATTTTTATTTATTTATTTATTTATTAGACCCCGTACTCTAAAAAAGAGTATGGGGGTCTATTAAGTTTGTCTGAAGCGAAATGTGCGTAACAGGCAGAAGGAGGCTTTTCCGACCCCATAAAGTATATATATTCTTGATCAGCATCAACAGCCGAGACGATATAGCGATGTCCGTCTGTCCGTCTGTCTGTCTGTCCGTCTGTCCGTCCGTCTGTATGATCACCTAGATCTTTTAAACTACAAGAGCTAGAGCCACCAAATTTGGAATGAAAGTCCGTCTGCTTCGCGAGCAGATCAAGTTTATTTCAAATCTTTGCCACGCCCCTTACCGCCCCCGCAAATTGTAAAAAACTATTTTCACATCACCATAACTTGAAAACGATTAGAGCTAGGGAGACCAAATTTACACAATATGTGTATGGTACCTATATACCTATCCTCACCAAATTTGGTCCGGATCGGACAACTATAGCCTATAGCTCCCATAGGACAAATCGGCCGAAAATTGGTGATTTGTATGGAGGCATGAAGTTTTAGTAGAGCGACTGTAACCAAACTAGCACATTATGTGTATGGTACCATTGTAACAATCCTCACCAAGTTTGGTCCGGATCGGACAACTATAGCCTATAGCTCCCATAGGACAAATCGGTCGAAAATGGGTGATTTGTATGGAGACATGAAGTTTTAGTTGAGCGATTGCAACCAAACTAACACATTATGTGTATGGTACCATTAAAACTATACTCACCATGTTTGGTCTGGATCGGACAACTACATCCTATAGCTCCCATAGGACAAATCGGTCGAAAATGGGTGATTTGTATGGAGACATGAAGTCTTAGTTGAGCAATTGCAACCAAACTAACACATTATGTGTATGGAACCATTATAACTATCCTCACCAAATTTGGTCTGGATCGGGCAACTACAGCCTATAGCTCCCATAGGACAAATCGTTCGAAAACTACTTATTTGTATGGTAAAACGCGCACTAGAATGAGTACGGGGTCTTTTACAGTCGGCCCGCTCGACTGTAGCCTTTCTTACTTGTTTATTTATTAACGCAGACTAAAAGCAGTCGCGAGTATTTAATTTAATTATATGATTACGTTGTGTATAGATATATAATTTAAATTTACATAGTATTAAAAGTAATAATTAAAAAATTTAAATTTAAATTAAACTGAAATTAAAAAAAGATAATAATTAGACCATTAATCTGGGAAAACAAACAAACAAATTGATCCAACATTTGTTGCAAGGGCTGGGAAAAACCCAGAAAACCCCAACCAGATCAAAAAAATTTTGCCAAAACTAGCTCGAAAGATCACTGATTTGAGGGGAAGAATGGATGCCAGAGACTCCATTCTTACTGCCCTTGGAAATCAGAGATATAACGGAGTTTACTGTAAAGAGAAGCTTTAATATGGAAGAGAGAGAGAGAGAGATGTATCAATCAATCTATAGTGTTCATTATAATTAGAGCATAATACCCGAAAACGATTGTGCAAAACATAGTCAGTTGTGCATGTTGGTAGAGATAAAGGTATGTAGTGGTCCTGGAGGGAATATTAAATTTAAGGCGTTCTAAAAGAGATGGGGAGCAGATATCACCAATTATTAATTTATGGAGGAAGATTACCCCAAGAACTCTTCTCCGATTAGTAAGGGATGGAAGATTCAGAAGCAAGAGTCTGTTAGTATAAGATGGAAGGCGAAGATTAGGGTCCCAATTAAGTCCACGAAGCGCGAAGAGTAAAAACTGCTTCTGCACTGACTCAATTAAAGCTTGACCATGAGCATGTTGAGGTGACCAGACACATGAACAATACTCAAGAATGGGACGGACTAGGGATGTGTAAAGAAGTTTGGTGACGAATGGATCATTAAATTCCTTAGACCAGCGTTTAATAAATCCAAGAGTTCCCTTAGCTTTATTAACTACAGTGGAAATATGATGTGTGAAACTTAATTTATTATCAACAAATAAGAAAGGCTACAGTCGAGCGAGCCGACTGTAAAAGACCCCGTACTCCTTCTAATGCGCATTTTCCCATACAAATCAACAATCTTCGACCGATTAGTCCTATGCTTGTTATAGACTATAGTTGTACGAAGCTGACCAAACTTGCTGACGATAGTTATAATGGTACCATATACATAATGTGTTAGTTTGGTTGCAATCGCTCAACTAAAACTTCATGTCTCCATACAAATCACCAATTTTCGACCGATTTGTCCTATGGGAGCTATAGGCTATAGTTGTCCGATCCGGACCAAACTTGGTAAGGATAGTTATAATGTTACCATATATATAATGTGTTAGTTTGGTTGCAATCGCTCAACCAAAACTTCATGTCTCCATACAAATCACCAATTTTCGACCGATTTGCCCTATGGGAGCTATAGGCTGTAGTTGTCCGATCCAGAGTAAACTTGGTGAGGATAGTTATAATGGTACCATACACATAATGTGTTAGTTTGGTTGCAATTGCTCAACTATAACTTCATGTCTCCATACAAATCACCCATTTTTGACCGATTTGACCTATGGGAGTTATAGGCTATAGTTGTCTGATCCGGACCAAACCTAGGGAGGATAGTTATATTGGTACAATTCACATAATGTGTGAATTTGGTCTCTCTAACTCTAATCGTTTACAAGTTATGGTGATGTGAAAAAAGTTTTTTACAATTTGCGAGGGCGTTGGGGGGCGTGACAAAGATTTGAAATAAACTTGATCTGCTCGCGAAGCAGACGGACTTTCATTCCAAATTTGGTGGCTCTAGCTTTTGTAGTTTAGAAGATCCAGGTGTTCATACAGACGGACGGACAGACGGACGGACGGACAGGCGGACAGACAGACAAACGGACATCGCTATATCGTCTCGGCTGTTGATGCTGATCAAGAATATATATACTTTATGGGGACGGCCACGCCTCCTTCTGCCTGTTACGCACATTTCGCTTCAGACAAACTTAATAGACCCCTATACTCTTTTTTGGAGTACGGGGTCTAACAAGATAGAATGCTATAGTCGCCTCGCGACTGTGGGATACCCGTTACTCAGGTTAATTATATTATTAAACAAGTAAGAAAGGCTACAGTCGGACGAGCCGACTGTAAAAGACCCCGTACTCCTTCTAGTGCGCATTTTCCCATACAAATCAACAATCTTCGACCGATTAGTCCTATGCTATATAGACTATAGTTGTCCGATCCGGACCAAACTTAATGGGGAGAGTTATAATGTTACCATATACATAATGTGTTAGTTTGGCTGCAATCGCTCAACTAAAACTTCATGTCTCCATACAAATCACCAATTTTCGACCGATTTGCCCTATGGGAGCTATAGGCTATAGTTGTCCGATCCAGACCAAAGTTGGTGAGGATAGTTATAATGGTACCATTCACATAATGTGTTAGTTTGGTTGCAATCGCTCAACTAAAACTTCATGTCTCCATACAAATCACCCATTTTCGACCGATTTGACCTATGGGAGCTATAGGCTATAGTTGTCCGATCCGAACCAAACCTGGGGAGGATAGTTATATTGGTACAATTCACATAATGTGTGAGTTTGGTCTCTCTAACTCTAATCGTTTTCAAGTTATGGTGATGTGAAAAAAGTTTTTTACAGTTTGCGGGGGGCGGTGGGGGGGCGTGGCAAAGATTTGAAATAAACTTGATCTGCTCGCGAAGCAGACGGACTTTCATTCCAAATTTGGTGGCTCTAGCTCTTGTAGTTTAGAAGATCCAGGTGTTCATACAGACGGACGGACAGACGGACGGACGGACAGACGGACAGACGGACAGACAGACAGACGGACAGTCGGACATCGCTATATCGTCTCGGCTGTTGATGCTGATCAAGAATATATATACTTTATGGGGTCGGCCACGCCTCCTTCTGCCTGTTACGCACATTTCGCTTCAGACAAACTTAATAGACCCCTCTACTCTTTTTTAGAGTACGGGGTCTAAAAAGGGATATGATAATAATAATAGTATAATCGTTTAGGCAATCGTCCCTATTGATTTTAATTCAGATGACTTGGGAAATACAGAAAATTTTCATGCAAATTCATATTTACAACGTATTTTTGACCAATCATCGCTATAGGAGCTATACGATATAGTCGTCCGAGTTGAAACTTGGTCATCATGTTTCTATTATTGACAAATATATTCTGTGTGAGTTTCACTAAGATTGCTTGGCCAACGCAAAAGTTATTCATATAAATTCATATTTGGAGCGAATTTTTGACCGATTGTCTCTATGGGTGCTAGACGATGTAGTCGTCCGATTTGAATGAAACTTGGTCAGCAAGTTTATATTATTGACAAATATAATCTGTGTAAGTTTCTCTTCGATTGATTGGCCAACGCAAAAGTTATTCATATAAATTCATATTTAGAGCGTATTTTTGACCGTTTGTCCCTATATGAGCTATACGATATACTTGTCCGATTTGGATCAAACTTGGTCAGTATATGTACTTCCTAGACGTTTACTTTTTGTGTAGATTTGGTTTAGATAGCATTGCTAACAAAAGTGGGAAAATTAGTGATTTGTATGGAGACATGTAGTTTAGCTTGGGCGATCGCAACCACATTCAGAAATTATGTGTATGGTATCATTCTAACTATCCTTACCAAGTTTGGTACGGAGCGGACAACTATAGCCTATAGCTTCCATATGACAAATCGGTCGAAAATTAGTAATTTGTATGGAGACAAGTAGTTTAGCTTGAGCGATCGCAACCACGTTCACAAATTATGTGTATTGTATCATTATAACTATCCTTACCAAGTTTGGTACGGAGCGGACAACTATAGCCTATAGCTCCCATAGGTCAAATCGGTCGAAAATTGGTGATTTGTTTGGAAAAACGCGCAATAGAAGGAGTACGGGGTCTTTTACAGTCGGCTCGCTCGACTGTAGCCTTTCTTACTTGTTTTAAAAGGGGTTTTGTTAAAAAAAAAAATTTAATTTAATAAAGACATACAAAAACTGAACTTTTGAATTATCTTCTTTTAAATGATTGACCGCGACTCGATCCCACAACTCCGTGCTTGCCGATCAAGCACTTAATCATTAACGCCACCGCGACACTTGAATGCGGTCGGCCTAAAACCATACATATCCCAATACAACCAGCTTAACTTCCTAGCTGGATCGCAATCTTGTTGAAAACAGAAATTTTTGCAGTGAGCTGGTTGCTAAAATCTGTCGTTGTGAGATGTCATAAAATGTGTGTATCTGGCATGCTAGAATGAGACAAACATATAAAAGCGAAACGAGAACACAAGCGACATAGCGGTGCTCATCGTTTCGCTGACTGAGGCTGACTAAATTATTTTCGCCTTTTGCTGAGCGGCGATCGACTCGCCGGGACGCTATTGCGTTCGGCTTTTTGCCGAAGCTCTCTGGATGTCCATGAGTAGGCAAGCGTTTGCTATCAAAAAATCTTGCGTTTGACGCTTTTATGTGTTGTATTGTTAATGACAGTACTTCAAGTAAAACACGTTAAAGCAAAAACATCTGTGTGTATGTATGCACACACATATTCATTTGACATTATATATATGCACATACATGTGTATATGCATTAGTCGGCACGGCCAGAGTCCGAGGGCAGCGCTGTCGCTATACAAGCAGCTAAAACGTTCGCTCACATTTTTGTATGTTTTTATCTCGCTTGCACACATGCAGTGACATAGCGTATAATTATAAACTTTGTTACTTGTCTAGCTCATTTGTTTATGGTCCGATTTATATGCAACTTTCAGGATAGTTTGAAATAATTTTTCTCCAAGCGAATTTAAAATTTCAATACTGTACGATAAAAACACATACCTTAGGAATGATGTACAAATTTGAAATATATTTTATTTCTTATTTATAACAAGTAAGAAAGGCTACAGTCGAGCTAGCCGACTGTAAAAGACCCCGTACTCATAGTATTTGCAATAAAACACTTTGAAACAAAACCATCAATTTGTAATAGGGATGCAAATCGCCAAGAAAATGCAGATATCGATATTAATTAAAATATCACATCAAATCAAATATCGATATTATCAACAACTGAATTTAAATACGATATATCGCTATAGATATGGACATAATGACTAAATATCGCATTCGATATTATATCGCAATTATAATTACTATCGTATTGAATATCGATATATGATTTATCGTATCGTATGCATACATGTGCGTGCAGCGTCCGCGAGCAGCGCTGTCGCAACACAAGCAGCGAAAACGTTCGCTCACATTTTTGTATGTTTTTATCTCGCTTGCACACATGCAGTGACATAGCGTATAATTATAAACTTTGTTACTTGTCTAGCTCATTTGTTTATGGTCCGATTTATATGCAACTTTCAGGATAGTTTGAAATAATTTTTCTCCAAGCGAATTTAAAATTTCAATACTGTACGATAAAAACACATACCTTAGGAATGATGTTCAAATTTGAAATATATTTTATTTCTTATTTATAAACATTGCATTTGCGCTGTCTCGAGAAATCTGCATACCAAAATTGGTGTTTCTAACAAAAATTTTTCACGAGGTGTGTTTATCTTTTCGCTCACTGTGGGCGAGCGGTGCGTGGCATCGAAAATAAAAAGATTCTTGTATTGACTGACTTAATATCGAGTCGATACTGACAAAAACTTTTAGCTTTTACAATTTGTGAATTCTGTTTGTTCATAAGGACGGACAGACAGACGGACATGGCTATATCGACTCGGCTTGTGAAGCTGATCAAGAATATATATACTTTATGGGGTCTGCCACGCCTCCTTCTGCCTGTTACATACTTTTCACAAACCCAATATACTATCGGTCGAAAATGGGTGATTTGTATGGAGACATGAAGTTTTAGTTGAGCGATTGCAACCAAACTAACACATTATGTGAATGGTACCATTATAACTATCCTCACCAAGTTTGGTCCGGATCGGACAACTATAGCATATAGCTCCCATAGGGCAAATCGGTCGAAAATTGGTGATTTGTATGGAGACATGAAGTTTTAGTTGAGCGATTGCAACCAAACTAACACATTATGTATATGGTAACATTATAACTATCCTCACCATGTTTGGTCCGGATCGGACAACTATAGCCTATAGCTCCCATAGGACAAATCGGTCGAAAATTGGTGATTTGTATGGAGACATGAAGTTTTAGTTGAGCGATTGCAACCAAACTAACACATTATGTATATGGTACCATTATAACTATCCTCACCAAGTTTGGTCCGGATCGGACAACTATAGCCTATAGCTCCCATAGGACAAATCTGTCGAAAATTGGTGATTTGTATGGAAACATGAAGTTTTAGTTGAGCGATTGCAACCAAACTAACACATTATGTGTATGATCCCATTGTTACTATCCTCACCAAGTTTGGTCAGCATCGGACAACTATAGTCTATTACTAGCATAGGACTAATCGGTCAAAGATTGTTCATTTGTATGGGAAAATGCGCACTAGAAGGAGTACGGGGTCTTTTTCAGTCGGCTCGCTCGACTGTAGCCGCGTCTCCTTCTGCCTGTTACGTACATTTCGCTTCAGACAAACATTTCGCTTCAGACAAACATTTCGCTTCAAGCATATTCCCATACAAATGAAGGAGGCGTGGCCGACCCCATAAAGTATATATATTCTTGATCAGCATCAACAGCCGAGACGATATAGCGATATCCGTCTGTCTGTCTGTCCGTCTGTCCGTCCGTCCGTCTGTCCGTCCGTCTGTATGAACACCTGGATCTTCTAAACTACAAGAGCTAGAGCCACCAAATTTGGAATGAAAGTCCGTCTGCTTCGCGAGCAGATCAAGTTTATTTCAAATCTTTGCCACGCCCCCCCACCACCCCCGCAAATTGTAAAAAAATTTTTTCACATCACCATAACTTGAAAACGATTAGAGTTAGAGAGACCAAATTCACACATTATGTATATGGTAACATTATAACTATCCTCACCAAGTTTGGTCCGGATCGGACAACTATAGCCTATAGCTCTAATAGGGCAAATCGGTCGAAAATTGGTGATTTGTATGGAATCATGAAGTTTTAGTTGAGCGATTGCAACCAAACTAACACATTATGTATATGGTAACATTATAACTATCCTCACCAAGTTTGGTCCGGATCGGACAACTATAGCCTATAGCTCCCATAGGACAAATCGGTCGAAAATTGGTGATCTGTATGGAGACATGAAGTTTTAGTTGAGCGATTGCAACCAAACTAACATATTATGTATATGGTAACATTATAACTATCCTCACCAAGTTTGGTCCGGATCGGACAACTATAGCCTATAGCTCCCATAGGGCAAATCGGTCGAAAATTGGTGATTTGTATGGAATCATGAAGTTTTAGTTGAGCGGTTGCAACCAAACTAACACATTATGTATATGGTAACATTATAACTATCCTCACCAAGTTTGGTCCGGATCGGACAACTATAGCCTATAGCTCCCATAGGACAAATCGGTCGAAAATTGGTGATCTGTATGGAAACATGAAGTTTTAGTTGAGCGATTGCAACCAAACTAACATATTATGTGTATGATGCCATTGTTACTATCCTCACCAAGTTTGGTCAGCATCGAACAACTATAGTCTATAACTAGCATAGGACTAATCGGTCGAAGATTGTTGATTTGTATGGGAAAATGCGCACTAGAAGGAGTAAGGGGTCTTTTACATTCGGCTCGCTCGTCTGTAGCCTTCCTTACTTGTTGGTATACAGGTTGCTAAAGACAGCATAAATGCATTGTCTTTAAAATTTTTGGACTGCCACGCCCCGTTTTTCCACAAGAATGAAAAAATTTTCAAACTTCAATGCCATTTTTAAGGCATATGCACTTATCGTACGGTATTGTAATTTCAAATTCGTTTGGAGACAAAGTATCACAAACTATCCCGAAAGTTGCATACAAATCGGACAGTAAACAAAAGAGCTAGACACGTAACAAAGTTAACAATTGGACGCAATGTCAATTCATGTGCGCAAGCGAGACAGAAGCATATAAACATGTGAGCGAACGTTTTCGCTGCTGGTGTAGCGACAGCGCTGCTCGCGGACGATGCACGCACATATATGCATACGATACGATAAATCATATATCGATAGTAATTATAATTGCGATATGATAGCGAATACGATATTTGGTCATTATGTCCATATCTATAGCGTATTTGAATTCAGTTGTTGATAATATCGATATTTGATTTGATGTGATATTTTAGTTAATATCGATATCGGCATTTTCTTCGCGATTTCCTTGCCCTATTACAAACTGATGGTTTTGTTTCAAAGTGTTATATTGCAAATACTATGGGTACGGGGTCTTTTACAGTCGGCTAGCTCGACTGTAGCCTTTCTTACTTGTTTATTTTGGTAATTAAGCACTACTGTGAATACGGGGTCCTTTACAGTCGGCTCGCTCGACTGTACCCTTTCTTACTTGTTTATATTACTATTGGTTTCGATTTAATCGCGGTTGTCGTCTTATTTAATTCTCTTTGTTTACATTATGCAGCGAGAGCTGCACCAAAATGTTTATGTTTACAATTCTTAGTTTGGGTTATGTTGGGCTATTGCATATTATGTATACATTGAGGTCCAAAAGAGTTAATGGCCACTTCCGCTCCTATTCCCACATGCATCCTGAAATTTATATCCTTGCACAACTCACAACTTCGGACGAAACCGGCTACTTGCACTACCATCTTGGGCCAAAAGTATTGGCTTCGTAAAACGTGCAAAGTGTTCGTCATTCCACCATGTGCCGGCGTGTGCTCCTCATGTACTTTTCGGTTCAGCTCATGCCTAAGTGACGCCGGAACCAAAATCCCCAAACGCACCCCTCCATTTCGAGTTTCAAGTTATCATGTGACACTTAAACCCCCTTCAGGTCTGGCAATTGATGCTAGTTCTCCTCAATTTTAGCACCAGATCTTTGTACTCCTTACTCTCGAACTCATTAGTTTGGACCCGTAAAAGATCTAATTCCTCCCTCACTTCGGCAACTACAGCTTCTAAGCTTCGTGAAAGCGTGCCGGCCACTACGTTTTCTGACCCTTTCCAATGCTCGATCACGAAGTCTAATGCTTGTAACTGTAGCGACCACCTTGCTAATCGGCCACTCAGGGCTTTCAGAGACATGGTCAGTGATGACAGTGAACGGCATGAGTTCGATGTAGGGCCAGAACTTCTGGATCGCCATGATCGCCGCTAAGCACTCTTTGTCCATCAATGAATAGTTTAGCTGGTGCTTATTCAACTTGGCAGAGAAATAAGCGATTCGTCTCTCATGCTCAGCACTGTCCAGTTGGAACAACACCGCACCCACTTATGATTGTGAATTGTCGCATTGAACATAGAACCTCTTCGGTCATCATGCACCAGAACTGGGTCTGATTTTGGATTTTTGAACATAGAACCTCTTACGGAAGTCATCATGCACCAGAACTGGGCCTGATTTTGAAGCCTTCTTTAATGGCTGCACTGCCTTGCTGGGGATAAGGGATATTGGCAATCTTTCAGCGGCTGGGCGCCTGCCATCAACTCGATCTACCGTGGTCTTTCCTAGTCCTAACTTCTCAAATGAAACAAACTCACCTTCGAGCTCGGCTTCCTCGGCCTCATCGTTCGCATAATGGGCAATTTGTTCCGTCATCGCAGAAACCTCCCTCACGGGGTTCAACTCTGGCGCTTTAGCTTTCTGGTGCGCTTTTGGTTTAGTTTCCCTAATATTTCCCTAGTACTCGATCGGAATTTTTAGGCGGGCGATGATCGAGCGATAGTCTCCCGATGCGGTGCACACTGACGACACTTAGGGACTGTACTGACAAGTTCAACTCGTCTACCAGTACACTCACAGTTGCTCCCGTGTCAAACAGGTCATGCACTGGACATCCATTTAGTCTCACCTCAGCGAAGACGCGAGGATCAGACTGAAAGTTCCGTCCTACGGCATCTATTACCTGCTTCTGGACTCGACGCCTGGTCTAGAATCTCTCGCGTGCCATTTTCAATCCTGTTTCGGGCCTCTATCTTTATCATCTTTCGGACGACAAATTATATTTTCTCCTTTTGCGCATATACCTACTTGTCAACATAAATCCTTACTCGTTACCAAACCTAATTCCAATATCCTTATTTGCTATCAAACCTAAGTCTACTTCCTCTCAAAATTCTCCTGTCGGTACGAGTCTCCCGTCTTCCTCACACCCCCTTCGACTGTTTCCCTGGTACTCAGGGCACTGTGGACAGAACGAGTCGGGTCGACCTTGTAAGGCACTCGACACTCTCACTGCCTCTTTGCTTCTGTGTCAGCTCGTGCATTTTGTCATGCTCTGACTGAGTTCTCTTGAACCCTGCCAATAACGCACGTTTCGGCTCGTCCCATCGCTCTACTCGAAAGTGCCGCACGTGTACCAGTACCAGTCCTTGGCTCTTCCTTTGAGGCGGGGGTGGAAACGTCGCACCTATATTGGCGCTGGAGAAACTCTACGCGGAATATGAAATCCTTCACAGAAATTTATTATTCGCGTTCCAATCGATGCTCTAAATCTTACAACATCTGGCTGATTATAAAACCCTCGTCTGTCCGCACAGCCCTCTCGTCTTAAGGTAGGCATTGGCCCACCCGTCTTCAGCCATCCACAGAAACGTCGTCGGACTTCTCCATATCCACGTTTACGGATCGGCTGGTCTAAGACAAACGGGTGTCGCCATTCGTGTTTTTTTTGAAAGCGAATTTTGTAGAGCCTCCGTCGCAACTTCGGTTCTCCTCGACCCAAACCTGCACAAATATCTGGCTTTTCACCATCGAATGCAATTATTTTACTTGGCTTATTTTAAAAATAAGCCGTGTTTTACAATTTGAAATTAAATTTAAATATAATTTTAAATTTAAATTGACAAAAAAAAAAAAAAATAATTCACTGACGGGATTCGAACCTCAAACTCCACGCACACGCGTCAGAGCCCTAACAGCTGCACCTCGCCCCTCTCTTGAAAGTGCTCGACTATCTGCATTTACATTTAATATTTTTTTGTTATATAACAAAAAGTTAATAAAATGTCCCTGACGGCGCTCGAACCCATGATTCCGGGTTCACATACAAGTGCGAAAAATTAGATCAGGCATCTTTTCTACTTAGACCACACTCCGCATTGAAGTTTATGTAAATAATAAAAATTTAACAAGAAAGAAAATTACAGTCGAGCACGCCCGTCTGTAGAATACCCTCTGCCTTTTATTCCCGATCATTTTAATAAAATCAGTATCCGAGAATATTAACTGATAGTACTTGCAGTAAGAGACGTTGAAAGACGCCCAGCTAGGAAGTTTAGCCTCTTTTATAGAGATATCTATGGTTTTAGGGCGAAGATTTCCAAGTGGTGCGGTGGCGCGGATGATTAGTATTCGATCGATGAACGGGAACCCGTGGGTTCGACTCCTGGTCCGTAATCAAAAAGAATATATTTTGTTGTTGTTTAAATCGAAAAAAATTGTTTACTAACAAATTATTAACAAACAATTGAAAAAATTTTTTTAAACTGGGTTTTGAAAAAAAAAAAAATTATTATTACTAATTGAAAACATGCAACAATTGGAGCTTTTGAATTATATTCTTTTAAAGGATTGACCGCGAATCAAACCCACGACTTTGCGTTCGCCGATCAAGCACTTAACCGGCAACGCCATCACGACACATGAAAGTTTTCGTTCCAAAACCATACATATAAAAGAGGTCTAACTTCCTAGCTGGATAACTATTTTGTCAAAAATAGAATTTTGGTCGGGACGGCCAGCGTCTGCGAGCAGCGCTGCCGCTAACAAGCAGCGAAAACGTTCGCTCACATGTTTGTATGCTTCTGTCTCGCTTGCACACATGCACTGACATTGCGTTCAATTATTAATTTTCATACATGTCTAGCTCTTTTTTTTATTGTCCGATTTATATGCAACTTTCAGGATAGTTTTATATGTTTTATCTACAAACGAATTTGAAATTACAAGACTGTAAGATAAGAACATCTGCTTCAAAATCGGCATTGCAGTTTAACAATTATTTTATATCTTGTGAGAAAGGGGGGCGTGGCAGCCAAAAAATTTTACTTACATTATATTTATGCCTTGACTAGGAACCTTCACACCAAAATTGGTGTTCCTAAGTGTCATAGTTATTGAGTTATTCACCTAAAACATCAATTTTTTACGAGGTGTGTCTAGTTTTTTGCTCATTGTGGGCGAAAGGGGCGTGGCATCGAAAAAAAAAAGATTCTTCTCTGAAATCTGTTTGTTCATACGGACAGACAGACGGACAGACGGACATGGCTATATCGACTCGGCTTGTGATGCTGATCAAGAATATATATACTTTATGGGGTCGCAAAAGGCTCCTTCTGCCTGTTTCGCACATTTCGCTTCAAACAAACCTAATAGACCCCTCTACTCTTTTTTCGAATACGGGGTCTAAAAATACCAGACACCAAAAGTATCACAAGAACATTTGACAGTTAGGCATTTCATTAACCAAAAGAATAGTTGACAGCCCTTAACTCTATTGAACCTAAATGTAAACACAATGTACAATAGACCAGCACAGCCCACACCACAAAATGTAAACATAAACACTTTGGCGCAGCTCTCGCTGCATAATGTAAGTACCTAGAATTAAATGAGACGACAACCGAGATTGAATCGTCACCAATAATTGTATAAGAAATCAGTTGTATTTTTTAACTCGAATAAACCACATGTATTTCCTTTAAATAAAACGCGTATTATATAATTGCCGCATCCGGTACTCAAGTAGCCACAGATCGAAAATTATTGGGGAAACTTTGGATTATACCCAAGCTAACAAAACTATAAAAGAATTGTGTGCTCAAAATAAATAAAAAATGTTCGAAAATTTCTGTAGAAACATTAATAGTGCATCAAAGTTAACGAAACAATAAAAGAATTTTTTATTTAAAACTAAAAAAAAAGGTGCAGAAAAAACTATTGTGGAAATCTTAGCCAACGAAACAATAGAAAAGCTGTGCAAAATTTACAAAATTATTAAAAACAATTATTGTGGAAACTCTAAGCATTATCTGAGAAAACCAAACAATAAAATAAAATAAAATTTTTGCTAAACGAAATCAATTTTTTTTAAAAAAAAACAAGATAGAATGCTATAGTCGCCTCGCGACTGTAGGATACCCGTTACTCAGTTTAATTAAATACAGAAAATTTTCATGCAAATTCATATTTACAACGTAGTTTTGACCAATCGTCCCCATAGGAGCTATACGATATAGTCGTCCAATTTGAAACTTGGGCAGTGTGTTTATATTATTGACAAATATAATCTGTGTAAGTTTCACTTCGATTGATTGGCCAACGCAAAAGTTATTCATATAAATTCATATTTAGAGCGTATTTTTGACTGTTTGTCCCTATATGAGCTATACGATATACTTGTCCGATTTGGATCAAACTTGGTCAGTATATGTACTCCCTAGACGTTTACTTTTTTGTGTCGATTTGGTTTAGATAGCATTGCTAACAAAATTGGGAAAATTAGTGATTTGTATGGAGACATGTAGTTTAGCTTGAGCGATCGCAACCACATTAACAAATTATGTGTATGGTATCATTCTAACTATTCTTACCAAGTTTGGTAAGGATCGGACCACCTTAGCGGATAGCTTCCATAGGATAAATCGGTCGAAAATTGTTGAGTTGTATGGAGACATGTAGTTTAGGTTGAGGTATCATTAAAACTATCCTTTCCAAGTTTGGTCAGGATCGGACAACTATAGATTATAGCTTCCATATGACAAATCGGTCGAAAATTAGTGATTTGTATGGAGACATGAAGTTTAGCTTGAGCGATCGCAACCACATTCACAAATTATGTGTATTGTATCATTCTAACTATCCTCACCAAGTTTAATCCGGATCGGACAAATGTAGAATATAGCTACCCTAGGACAAATCGGTCGAAAATTAGTGATTTGTATGGAGACATGAAGTTTAGCTTGAGCGATCGCAACCACATTCACAAATTATGTGTATGGTATCAATAAAACTATCCTTTCCAAGTTTGGTTCGGATCGGACAACTATAGCCTATAGCTTCAATAGGATAAATCGGTCGAAAATTGTTGACTTGTATGGAGAGTTTATGTAGTTTAGGTTGAGCGATCGCTAACAAATTCACAAATTATGTGTATGGTATCAATAAAACTATCCTTTCCAAGTTTGGTTCGGATCGGACAACTATAGCCTATAGCTTTTATAGGACAAATCGGTCGAAAATTGCTGAGTTACACCTCCGTATAACTCCCATAAGACAGATCAGTCAGTCAGTTATTTGTGTGGTTAAATCCTCACTAGAGTGAGTACGGGGTCTACAACAGTCGGCTTGCTCGTCTGTAGCCTTTCTTACCTGTCTGTCCGTATGAACCCCTGGATCTTCTAAACTACAAGAGTTAGAGCTATCGAATTTGGAATGAAAGCCCGTCTATGTGACAGGCAGATCAAGCTTATTTCTCATTTTTGCCACGCCCCCGAAAATTTTGCAAAATTATTTTCCCATTATCATTACTTGAACAAGTAAGCAAGGCTACAGTCGAGCGAGCCGACTGTAAAAGACCCCGTACTCACGGAAGTGCGCATTTTCCATACGAAAAAGAAGAAAAACGGAGTTATTCACATTTTGTATACATGCATATTTATATAAAAATGTAAACACAATTAAATGCACAATTTCCTTACTTTGCTTATTTTAAAAATAAGCCGTATTTATATAAGTATGTAAATGTTTTAAATAACGAAATACTTCTTCTTATTATTCAATGTTTTGGGAACAGGTTTTAAAATAAAAGAAATGTAATTTATTTAAAATAGTGCTTATAATTAAAATAGAAAATTTATATATTAACTTTGACTGGGACTCGAACCTGCGACCCATGCCGATTTGCAAATGAACGAACCGTAACCCTACCAACTGGTCCACGCTCTACTTCCAAATCGCGTTGATTATTCTCATTGACATTTAATATAGGGCGGGAGTGCATTTTAAAATGTGTTATCATGCGAGACAACATACATATCCCAATACAACCAGCTTAACTTCCTAGCTGGATCGCAATCTTGTTGAAAACAGAAATTTTTGCAGTGAGCTGGTTGCTAAAATCTGTCGTTGTGAGATGTCATAATATGTGTGTATCTGGCATGCTAGAATGAGACAAACATATAAAAGCGAAACGAAAACACAAGCGACATAGCAGTGCTCATCGTTTCGCTGACTGAGGCAGACTAAATTATTTTCGCCTTTTGCTGAGCGGCGATCGACTCGCCGGGGCGTTTCTATTGCGTTCGGCTTTTTGCCGAAGCTCTCTGGATGTCCATGGGTAGGCAAGCGTTTGCTATCAAAAAATCTTGCGCTTGACGCTTCTATGTGTTGTATTGTTAGTGACAGTACTTCAAGTAAAACACGTTGAAGCAAAAGCATCTGTGTGTATGTATGCACACACATATTTATTTGACATTATATGTATGCACATACATGTGTATGTGTGTATATGTAATACATACATATACCATTAGTCGGCACGGCCAGCAGCTAAAACGTTCGCTCACATTTTTGTATGTTTCTATCTCGCTTGCTATGCAGTGACATAGCGTATAATTATAAACTTTGTTACTTGTCTAGCTCATTTGTTTATGGTCCGATTTATATGCAACTTTCAGGATAGTTTGAAATAATTTTTCTCCAAGCGAATTTAAAATTTCAATACTGTACGATAAAAACACATACCTTAGAAATGATCTTCAAATTTGAAATATATTTTATTTCTTGTAAGAAAATTGGGCGTTGCATCCAAAAAATTTTATAAACATTGCATTTACGCTGTCTCGAGAAATCTGCATACCAAAATTGGTGTTTTTAAGTGTCATATTTTCTGAGACATTCGCCTAAAACAACAATTTTTCACGAGGTGTGTTTAGCTTTTCGCTTTTTTTGCAGAGAGTATAAAAAACGACTACCTATCTAACTATCCTCACTAAATTTGGTCCGGATCGGACAACTATAGCGTATAGCTCCCATAGGACAAATTGTCCGAAAATTCGTGATTTGTATGGAGACACAAAGGGTTAGTTGAGGGACTGTAACCACACTAACACATTATGTGTATGGTACCATTGTAACTATCCTCAAGAAATTGCTTCCATAGGACAAATCGTTCGAAAACTAACTTTTTATATTGTAAAATGCGCACTTGAATGAAAACAGGGTCTTTTACAGTCGGCTCGCTCGACTGTAGCCTTTCTTGTTATTAGACCCCGTACTCTAAAAAAGAGTATAGGGGTCTATTAGGTTTGTCTGAAGCGAAATGTGCGTAACAGGCAGAAGGAGGCTTTTCCGACCCCATAAACTATATATATTCTTGATCAGCATCAACAGCCGACACGATATAGCGATGTCCGTCTGTCTGTCTGTCCGTCTGTCCGTCTGTCCGTCCGTCTGTATGAACACCTGGATCTTCTAAACTACAAGAGCTAGAGCCACCAAATTTGGAATGAAAGTCCGTCTGCTTCGCGAGCAGATCAAGTTTATTTCAAATCTTTGCCACGCCCCCCACCACCCCCGCAAATTGTAAAAAACTTTTTTCACATCACCATAACTTGAAAACGATTAGAGTTAGAGAGACCAAGTTCACACATTATGTGAATTGTACCAATATAACTATCCTCCCCAGGTTTGGTTCGGATCGGACAACTATAGCCTATAGCTCCCATAGGTCAAATCGGTCGAAAATGGGTGATTTGTATGGAGACATGAAGTTTTAGTTGAGCGATTGCAACCAAACTAACACATTATGTGAATGGTACAATTATAACTATCCTCACCAAGTTTGGTCCGGATCGGACAACTATAGCTTATAGCTCCCATAGGACAAATCGGTCGAAAATTGGTGATTTGTATGGAGACATGAAGTTTTAGTAGAGCGATTGCAACCAAACTAACACATTGTGTGTACGGTACCATTATAACTATCCTCACCAAGTTTGGTCCGGATCGGACAACTATAGCCTATAGCTCCCAAAGGACAAATCTGTCGAAAATTGGTGGTTTGTATGGAGACATGAAGTTTTAGTTGAGCGATTGCAACCAAACTAACACATTGTGTGTATGGTACCATTATAACTATCCTCACCAAGTTTGGTCCGGATCGGACAACTATAGCCTATAGCTCCCATAGGACAAATCGGTCGAAAACTTCTTTTTTGTATGTTAAAACGCGCAGTAAAATGAATACGAGCCGACTGCAAAAGACCCGGTACCCATTGTATTTGCAATAAAACACTTTAAAACAAAACCATCAGTTTGTAATAGGAATGCAAATCGCCAAGAAAATGCCGATATCGATATTAACTAAAATATCACATCAAATCAAATATCGATATTATCAACAACTGAATTCAAATACGCTATAGATATGGACCATAATGACCAAACATCGCATTCGCTATCATATCGCAATTATAATTACTATCGATATATGATTTATCGTATCGTATGCATATATGTGCGTGCATCGTCCGCGAGCAACGCTGTCGCTACACAAGCAGCAAAAACGTTCGCTCACATGTTTAAATGCTTCTGTCTCGCTTGCACACATGCATTGACATTGCGTGCAATTGTTAACTTTGTTACGTGTCTAGCTCTTTTGTTTATTGTCCGATTTGTATGCAACTTTCATGATAGCTTGTGATACTTTGTCTCCAAACGAATTTGAAATTACAATACTGTACGATAAGTGCAAATGCCTTACAAATGGCATTGAAGTTTGAAAATTTTTTCATTCATGTGGAAAACGGGGCGTGGCAGTCCAAAAATTTTAATGACAATGGATTTATGCTGTCTCCAGCAACCTGTATACCAAAATGGTATTCCTAAGTACTATAGTTACTAAGATATTTGCTTAAAACATAAATTTTTCTCTAGGTGACCATAGTTTTCACAATTTGCGGGGGCGGTCAGGGGCGTGGCAAAGATTTGAAATAAACTTGGTCTGCTCGCGAAGCAGACGGACTTTCATTCCAAATTTGGTGGCTCTAGCTTTTGTAGTTTAAAAGATCCAGGTGTTCATACAGACGGACGGACAGACGGACATACTTTATGGGGTCGGCCACGCCCTTCTTCTGCCTGTTACGCACATTTCGCTTCAAACAAACCTAATAGACCCCTCTACTCTTTTTTAGAGACCAGACACCAGAAGTATCACAAGAACATTTGACAGTTATGCATTCCATTAACCAAAAGAATAGTTGACAGCCCTTAACTCTATTGAACCTAAATGTAAACACAATGTACAATAGACCAGCACAGCCCACACCACAAAATGTAAACATAAACACTTTGGCGCAGCTCTCGCTGCATAATGTAAGTACCTAGAATTAAATGAGACGACAACCGAGATTGAATCGTCACCAATAGTTGTATAAGAAACAAGTAAGAAAGGCTACAGTCGAGCGAGCCGACTGTAAACAAGTAAGAAAGGCTACAGTCGAACGAGCCGACTGTAAAAGACCCCTTACTCCTTCTAGTGCGCATTTTCCCATACAAATCAACAATCTTCGACCGATTAGTCCTATGCTAGTTATAGACTATAATTGTATCATGACTATAATGGCATCATACACATAATATGTTAGTTTGGTTGCAATCGCTCAACTAAAACTTCATGTCTCCATACAAATCACCAATTTTCTACCGATTTGTCCTATGGGAGCTATAGGCTATAGTTGTCCGATCTGGACCAAACTTGGTGAGGATAGTTATAATGGTACCATACACACAATGCACAATTTCCTTACTTTGCTTATTTTAAAAATAAGCCGTATTTATATAAGTATGTAAATGTTTTAAATAACGAAATACTTCTTCTTATTATTCAATGTTTTGGGAACAGGTTTTAAAATAAAAGAAATATAATTTATTTAAAATAGTGCTTATAATTAAAATAGAAAATTTATATATTAACTTTGACTGGGACTCGAACCTGCGACCCATGCCGATTTGCAAATGAACGAACCGTAACCCTACCAACTGGTCCACGCTCTACTTCCAAATCGCGTTGATTATTCTCATTGACATTTAATATAGGGCGGGAGTGCATTTTAAAATGTGTTATCATGCGAGACAACATACATATCCCAATACAACCAGCTTAACTTCCTAGCTGGATCGCAATCTTGTTGAAAACAGAAATTTTTGCAGTGAGCTGGTTGCTAAAATCTGTCGTTGTGAGATGTCATAATATGTGTGTATCTAGCATGCTAGAATGAGACAAACATATAAAAGCGAAACGAAAACACAAGCGACATAGCGGTGCTCATCGTTTCGCTGACTGAGGCAGACGACTTTGCTGAGCGGCGATCGACTCGCCGGGGCGTTTCTATTGCGTTCGGCTTTTTGCCGAAGCTCTCTGGATGTCCATGGGTAGGCAAGCGTTTGCTATCAAAAAATCTTGCGCTTGACGCTTCTATGTGTTGTATTGTTAGTGACAGTACTTCAAGTAAAACACGTTGAAGCAAAAGCATCTGTGTGTATGTATGCACACACATATTTATTTGACATTATATGTATGCACATACATGTGTATGTGTGTATATGTAATACATACATATACCATTAGTCGGCACGGCCAGCAGCTAAAACGTTCGCTCACATTTTTGTATGTTTCTATCTCGCTTGCTATGCAGTGACATAGCGTATAATTATAAACTTTGTTACTTGTCTAGCTCATTTGTTTATGGTCCGATTTATATGCAACTTTCAGGATAGTTTGAAATAATTTTTCTCCAAGCGAATTTAAAATTTCAATACTGCACGATAAAAACACATACCTTAGAAATGATCTTCAAATTTGAAATATATTTTATTTCTTGTAAGAAAATTGGGCGTTGCATCCAAAAAATTTTATAAACATTGCATTTGCGCTGTCTCGAGAAATCTGCATACCAAAATTGGTGTTTCTAAGTGTCATATTTACTGAGACATTCTCCTAAAATAACAATTTTTCACGAGGTGTGTTTAGCTTTTCGCTTTTTTTGCAGAGAGTATAGAAAACGACTACCTATCTAACTATCCTCACTAAATTTGGTCCGGATCGGACAACTATAGCGTATAGCTCCCATAGGACAAATTGTCCGAAAATTCGTGATTTGTATGGAGACACAAGGGGTTAGTTGAGGGACTGTAACCACACTAACACATTATGTGTATGGTACCATTGTAACTATCCTCAAGAAATTGCTTCCATAGGACAAATCGTTCGAAAACTAACTTTTTATATTGTAAAATGCGCACTTGAATGAAAACAGGGTCTTTTACAGTCGGCTCGCTCGACTGTAGCCTTTCTTGTTATTAGACCCCGTACTCTAAAAAAGAGTATAGGGGTCTATTAGGTTTGTCTGAAGCGAAATGTGCGTAACAGGCAGAAGGAGGCTTTTCCGACCCCATAAAGTATATATATTCTTGATCAGCATCAACAGCCGAGACGATATAGCGATGTCCGACTGTCCGTCTGTCTGTCTGTCCGTCTGTCCGTCCGTCTGTATGAACACCTGGATCTTCTAAACTACAAGAGCTAGAGCCACCAAATTTGGAATGAAAGTCCGTCTGCTTCGCGAGCAGATCAAGTTTATTTCAAATCTTTGCCACGCCCCCCACCACCCCCGCAAATTGTAAAAAACTTTTTTCACATCACCATAACTTGAAAACGACTAGAGCTATAGAGACCAAATTCACACATTATGTGTATGGTACCATTATAACTGTCCTCACCAAGCTTTATCTGCATCGGACAACTATAGCCTATAGCTCCCATAGGACAAATCGGTCGAAAATTGGAGATTTGTATGGAGACATGAAGTTTTAGTTAAGCGATTGCAACCAAACTGACACATAATCTGTATGGTACCATTATAACTATCCTCACCAAGTTTGATTCAGATCGGACAACTATAGCCTATAGCTCCCATAGGACAAATCGGTCGAAAATTGGTGATTTGTATGGAAAAACGTGCACTAAAAGGAGTACGGGGTCTTTTACAGTCGGCTCGCTCGACTGTAGCCTTTCTTACTTGTTAGACCCCGTACTCTAAAAAAGAGTAGAGGGGTCTATTAAGTTTGTCTGAAGCGAAATGTGCGTAACAAGCAGAAGGAGGCGTGGCCGACCCCATAAAGTATATATATTCTTGATCAGCATCAACAGCCGACACGATATAGCGATGTCCGTCTGTCTGTCTGTCCGTCTGTCCGTCTGTCCGTCCGTCTGTATGAACACCTGGATCTTCTAAACTACAAGAGCTAGAGCCACCAAATTTGGAATGAAAGTCCGTCTGCTTCGCGAGCAGATCAAGTTTATTTCAAATCTTTGCCACGCCCCCCACCACCCCCGCAAATTGTAAAAAACTTTTTTCACATCACCATAACTTGAAAACGATTAGAGTTAGAGAGACCAAGTTCACACATTATGTGAATTGTACCAATATAACTATCCTCCCCAGGTTTGGTTCGGATCGGACAACTATAGCCTATAGCTCCCATAGGTCAAATCGGTCGAAAATGGGTGATTTGTATGGAGACATGAAGTTTTAGTTGAGCGATTGCAACCAAACTAACACATTATGTAAATGGTACAATTATAACTATCCTCACCAAGTTTGGTCCGGATCGGACAACTATAGCTTATAGCTCCCATAGGACAAATCGGTCGAAAATTGGTGATTTGTATGGAGACATGAAGTTTTAGTAGAGCGATTGCAACCAAACTAACACATTGTGTGTACGGTACCATTATAACTATCCTCACCAAGTTTGGTCCGGATCGGACAACTATAGCCTATAGCTCTTAAAGGACAAATCTGTCGAAAATTGGTGATTTGTATGGAGACATGAAGTTTTAGTTGAGCGATTGCAACCAAACTAACACATTGTGTGTATGGTACCATTACAACTATCCTCACCAAGTTTGGTCCGGATCGGACAACTATAGCCTATAGCTCCCATAGGACAAATCGGTCGAAAACTTCTTTTTTGTATGTTAAAACGCGCAGTAAAATGAATACGAGCCGACTGCAAAAGACCCGGTACCCATTGTATTTGCAATAAAACACTTTAAAACAAAACCATCAGTTTGTAATAGGAATGCAAATCGCCAAGAAAATGCCGATATCGATATTAACTAAAATATCACATCAAATCAAATATCGATATTATCAACAACTGAATTCAAATACGCTATAGATATGGACCATAATGACCAAACATCGCATTCGCTATCATATCGCAATTATAATTACTTTCGATATATGATTTATCGTATCGTATGCATATATGTGCGTGCATCGTCCGCGAGCAGCGCTGTCGCTACACAAGCAGCGAAAACGTTCGCTCACATGTTTAAATGCTTCTGTCTCGCTTGCACACATGCATTGACATTGCGTGCAATTGTAAACTTTGTTACGTGTCTAGCTCTTTTGTTTATTGTCCGATTTGTATGCAACTTTCATGATAGCTTGTGATACTTTGTCTCCAAACGAATTTGAAATTACAATACTGTACGATAAGTGCAAATGCCTTACAAATGGCATTGAAGTTTGAAAATTTTTTTCATTCATGTGGAAAACGGGGCGTGGCAGTCCAAAAATTTTAATGACAATGGATTTATGCTGTCTCCAGCAACCTGTATACCAAAATGGTATTCCTAAGTACTATAGTTACTGAGATATTTGCTTAAAACATAAATTTTTCTCTAGGTGACCATAATTTTCACAATTTGCGGGGGGCGGTCAGGGGGCGTGGCAAAGATTTGAAATAAACTTGGTCTGCTCGCGAAGCAGACGGACTTTCATTCCAAATTTGGTGGCTCTAGCTTTTGTAGTTTAAAAGATCCAGGTGTTCATACAGACGGACGGACAGACGGACATACTTTATGGGGTCGGCCACGCCCTTCTTCTGCCTGTTACGCACATTTCGCTCCAAACAAACCTAATAGACCCCTCTACTCTTTTTTAGAGACCAGACACCAAAAGTATCACAAGAACATTTGACAGTTATGCATTCCATTAACCAAAAGAATAGTTGACAGCTCTTAACTCTATTGAACCTAAATGTAAACACAATGTACAATAGACCAGCACAGCCCACACCACAAAATGTAAACATAAACACTTTGGCGCAGCTCTCGCTGCATAATGTAAGTACCTAGAATTAAATGAGACGACAACCGAGATTGAATCGTCACCAATAGTTGTATAAGAAACAAGTAAGAAAGGCTACAGTCGAGCGAGCCGACTGTAAACAAGTAAGAAAGGCTACAGTCGAACGAGCCGACTGTAAAAGACCCCTTACTCCTTCTAGTGCGCATTTTCCCATACAAATCAACAATCTTCGACCGATTAGTCCTATGCTAGTTATAGACTATAATTGTATCATGACTATAATGGCATCATACACATAATATGTTAGTTTGGTTGCAATCGCTCAACTAAAACTTCATGTATAGTTGTCCGATCTGGACCAAACTTGGTGAGGATAGTTATAATGGTACCATACATACAATGTGTTAGTTTGGTTGCAATCGCTCAACTAAAACTTCATGTCTCCATACAAATCACCCATTTTCGACCGATTTGACCTATGGGAGCTATAGGCTATAGTTGTCCGATCCGAACCAAACCTGGGGAGAATAGTTATATTGGTACAATTCACATAATGTGTGAATTTGGTCTCTCTAACTCTAATCGTTTTCAAGTTATGGTGATGTGAAAAAAGTTTTTTACAGTTTGCGGGGGCGGTGGGGGGCGTGGCAAAGATTTGAAATAAACTTGATCTGCTCGCGAAGCAGACGGACTTTCATTCCAAATTTGGTGGCTCTAGCTCTTGTAGTTTAGAAGATCCAGGTGTTCATACAGACGGACGGACAGACGGACGGACGGACAGACGGACAGACAGACAGACGAACATCGCTGTATCGTCTCGGCTGTTGATGCTGATCAAGAATATATATACTTTATGGGGTCGGCCACGCCTCCTTCTGCCTGTTACGCACATTTCGCTTCAGACAAACTTAATAGACCCCTATTATATTTTTTAGAGTACGGGGTCTAACAAGTAAAAAAGGCTACAGTCGAGCTAACCGACTGCAAAAGACCCGGTACCCATTGTATTTGCAATAAAACACTTTGAAACAAAACCATCAGTTTGTAATAGGAATGCAAATCGCCAAGAAAATTTCGATATCGATATTAACTAAAATATCACATCAAATCAAATATCTATATTATCAGCAACTGAATTCAAATACGCTATACGAATGAACCATAATGACCAAATATCGTATTCGCTATCATATCGCAATTATAATTACTATCGATATATGATTTATCGTATCGTATGCATATATGTGCGTGCATCGTCTGCGAGCAGCGCTGTCGCTACACCAGCAGCGAAAACGTTCGCTCACATGTTTATATGCTTCTGTCTCGCTTGCGCACATGAATTGACATTGCGTCCAATTGTTAACTTTGTTACGTGTCTAGCTCTTTTGTTTACTGTCCGATTTGTATGCAACTTTCGGGATAGTTTGTGATACTTTGTCTCCAAACGAATTTGAAATTACAATACCGTACGATAAGTGCATATGCCTTAAAAATGGCATTGAAGTTTGAAAATTTTTTCATTCATGTGGAAAAACGGGGCGTGGCAGTCCAAAAATTTTAAAGACAATGCATTTATGCTGTCTTTAGCAACCTGTATACCAAAATGGTATTCCTAAGTACTATAGTGACTGATATATTTGCTTAAAACATAAATTTTTTTCTAGGTGACCATAGTGACGCCGGAACCAAAAGCCCCAAACGCACCCCTCCATTTCGATTTCCAAGTTATCGTGTGACACTTAAACCCCCTTCAGGTCTGGCAATTGATGCTTGTTCTCCTCAATTTTAGCACCAGATCTTTGTACTCCTTACTCTCGAACTCATTAGTTTGGACCCGTAAAAGATCTAATTCCTACCTCACTTCGGCAAGTACAGCTTCTAAGCTTCGTGAAAGCGTGCCGGCCACTACGTTTTCTGACCATTTCCAATGCTCGATCACGAAGTCTAATGCTTGTAACTGTAGCGACCACATGGTCAGTGATGACAGTGAACGGCATGAGTTCGATGTAGGGCCAGAACTTCTGGATCGCCATGATCGCCGCTAAGCACTCTATGTCCGTCAATGAATAGTTTAGCTGGTGCTTATTCAACTTGGCAGAGAAATAAGCGATTCGTCTCTCATGCTCAGCACTGTCCAGTTGGAACAACACCGCACCCACTTATGATTGTGAATTGTCGCATTAAACATAGAACCTCTTACGGAAGTCATCATGCACCAGAACTGGGCCTGATTTTGAAGCCTTCTTTAATGGCTGCACTGCCTTGCTGGGGATAAGGGATATTGGCTATCTTTCAGCGGCTGGGCGCCTGCCATCAAACAAACTCAGCTTCGAGCTCGGCTTCCTCGGCCTCATCGTCCGCATAATGGGCAATTTGTTCCGTCATCGCAGAAACCTCCCTCACGGGGTTCGACTCTGGCGCTTTAGCTTTCTGGTGCGCTTTTGGTTTAGTTTCCCTAATATTTCCCTAGTACTCAATCGGAATTTTTAGGCAGGCGATGATCGAGCGATAGTCTCCCAACGCGGTGCACACTGACGACACTTAGGGACGGCACTGACAAGTTCAACTCGTTGTGAAGCTACCATATACATAATGTGTTAGTTTGGTTGCAATCGCTCAACTAAAACTTCATGTCTCCATACAAATCACCAATTTAAAGCAAGTACATGTGGTTTATTCGAGTTAAAAACAAGTAAGAAAGGCTACAGTCGAGCGAGCCGACTGTAAAAGACCCCGAACTCATTTTACTGCGCGTTTTACCATACAAAAAAGTAATTTTCAAACGATTTGTCCTATGGGAACTATAGGCTATAGTTGTCCGATCTAGACCAAAGTTGGTCAGGATAGTTACATTGGTACCATACACATAATGTGTTATTTTGGTTACAGTCGCTCAACTAAAACTTCATGTCTCCATACAAATCACCAATTTTCGACCAATTTGTACTATGGGAGCTATGGGCTATATTTGTCCAATCCGGACCAAATTTGGTGAGGATAGTTATTAAGGTACCATACACATAATGTGCTAGTTTGGTTGCAATCGCAATGTCTTCATACAAATCACCAATTTTCGGCCGATTCGTCCTATAGGAGCTATAGGCTATAGATGTCCGATCCGGACCAAATTTAGTGAGGATAGTTAGATAGGTACCATACACATAATGTGTGGGTTTGGTCTCCCTAGCTCTAGTCGTTTTCAAGTTATGGTGATGTAAAAATAGTTTTTTACAATTTGCGGGGGCGGTAAGGGGCGTGGCAAAGATTTGAAATAAACTTGATCTGCTCGCGAAGCAGACGGACTTTCATTCCAAATTTGGTGGCTCTAGCTTTTGTAGTTTAAAAGATCCAGGTGTTCATACAGACGGACGGACAGACGGACATACTTTATGGGGTCGGCCACGCCCTTCTTCTGCCTGTTACGCACATTTCGCTTCAAACAAACCTAATAGACCCCTCTACTCTTTTTTAGAGACCAGACACCAAAAGTATCACAAGAACATTTGACAGTTATGCATTCCATTAACCAAAAGAATAGTTGACAGCCCTTAACTCTATTGAACCTAAATGTAAACACAATGTACAATAGGCCAGCGCAGCCCACACCACAAAATGTAAACATAAACACTTTGGCGCAGCTCTCGCTGCATAATGTAAGTACCTAGAATTAAATGAGACGGCAACCGAGATTGAACCGGCACCAATAGTTGTATAAGAAACAAGTAAGAAAGGCTACAGTCGAGCGAGCCGACTGTAAAAAACCCCGTACTCCTTCTAGTGCGCATTTTCCCATACAAACAATCTTCGACCGATTAGTCCTATGCTAGTTATAGACTATAGTTGTCCGATGCTGACCAAACTTGGTGAGGACAGTAACAATGGCATCATACACATAATGTGTTAGTTTGGTTACAATCGCTCAACTAAAACTTCATGTCTCCATACAAATCACCAATTTTCGACCGATTTGTCCTATGGGAGCTATATAGTAGTAGTATAGAGGATAGTTATAATGGTACCATATATATAATGTGTTAGTTTGGCTGCAATCGCTCATTTAAAACTTTATGTCTTCATACAAATCACCAATTTTCGGCCGATTCGTCCTATGGGAGCTATAGGCTATAGATGTCCGATCCGGACCAAATTTAGTGAGGATAGTTATATTGGTACCATACACATAATGTGTGCATTTGGTCTCCCTAGCTCTAGTCGTTTTCAAGTTATGGTGATGTGAAAAAAGTTTTTTACAATTTGCGGGGGCGGTAGGGGGCGTGGCAAAGATTTGAAATAAACTTGATCTGCTCGCTAAGCAGGCGGACTTTCATTCCAAATTTGGTGGCTCTAGCTCTTGTAGTTTAGAAAATCCAGGTGTTCATACAGACGGACGGACGGACAGACGGACAGACGGACAGACAGACAGACGGACAGACGGATATCGCTATATCGTCTCGGCTGTTGATGCTGATCAAGAATATATATACTTTATGGGGTCGGCCACGCCTCCTTCTGCCTGTAACGCACATTTCGCTTCAGACAAACTTAATAGACCCCCATAATCTTTTTTAGAGTACGGGCTCTAAATACAACTGATTAGACCCCGTACTCTAAAAAAGTGTATAGGGGTCTATTTCGCTACAGACAAACTTAATAGACCCCTATACACTTTTTTAGAGTACATTTAGCATTCCATGTGATTATACAGACGGACGGACAGACGGACATCGCTATATCGTCTCGGCTGTTGATGCTGATCAAGAATATATATTCTTTATAGGGTCGGAAAAGGCTCCTTCTCCCTGTTACGCACATATCGCTTAGAAAACTTACTTTTTAAGGGGTTAAAATAATAATTTGCTGTACATATGTTTTAAAATAAGTCAAGTAAGAAAATTGTCTATACATTTACTATATATATATATATATATATCAAATATTTATAAAATGTAAATAAAAAAGGAATCACTCTGCTTCTTCTTTTTTTTTTTTTTGGAAATTAAGCACTACTGTGAATACAGGGTCCTTTACAGTCGGCTCGCTCGACTGTACCCTTTCTTACTTGTTTATATTATATTACTATTGATTTCGATTAAATCGCGGTTGTCGTCTTATTTAATTCTGTTTGTTTACATTATGCAGCGAGAACTGCACCAAAATGTTTATGTTTACAATTCTTAGTTTGGGTTATGTTGGGCTATTGCATATTGTGTATACATTGAGGTCCAAAAGAGTTAACGGCCACTTCCGCTCCTATTCCCACTTGCATCCTGAAATTTATATTCTTGCACAACTCACAACTTCGGACGAAACCGGCTACTTGCACTACCATCTTGGGCCAAAAGTATTGGCTTCGTAAAACGTGCAAAGTGTTCGTCATTCCACCATGTGCCGGCGTGTGCTCCTCATGTACTTTTCGGTTCAGCTCATGCCTAAGTGACGCCGGAACCAAAAGCACCAAACGCACCCCTCCATTTCGATTTCCAAGTTGTCGTGTAACACTTAAACCCACTTCAGGTCTGGCAATTGATGCTTGTTCTCCTCAATTTTAGCACCAGATCTTTGTACTCCTTACTCTCGAACTCATTAGTTTGGACCCGTAAAAGATCTCATTCCTACCTCACTTCGGCAAGTACAGCTTCTAAGCTTCGTGAAAGCGTGCCGGCCACTACGTTTTCTGACCATTTTCAATGCTCGATCACGAAGTCTAATGCTTGTAACTGTAGCGACCACCTTGCTAATCGGCCACTCAGGGCTTTCAGAGACATGGTCAGTGATGACAGTGAACGGCATGAGTTCGATGTAGGGCCAGAACTTCTGGATCGCCATGATCGCCGCTAAGCACTCTTTGTCCGTCAATGAATAGTTTAGCTGGTGCTTATTCAACTTGGCAGAGAAATAAGCGATTCGTCTCTCATGCTCAGCACTGTCCAGTTGGAACAACACCGCACCCACTTATGATTGTGAATTGTCGCATTGAACATAGAACCTCTTACGGAAGTCATCATGCACCAGAACTGGGCCTGATTTTGAAGCCTTCTTTAATGGCTGCACTGCCTTGCTGGGGATAAGGGATATTGGCTATCTTTCAGCGGCTGGTCGCCTGCCATCTACTCGATCTACCGTGGTATTTCCCGGTCCTAACTTCCGAAATGAAACAAACTCAGCTTCGAGCTCGGCTTCCTCGGCCTCATCGTCCGCATAATGGGCAATTTGTTCCGTCATCGCAGAAACCTCCCTCACGGGGTTCGACTCTGGCGCTTTAGCTTTCTGGTGCGCTTTTGGTTTAGTTTCCCTAATATTTCCCTAGTTCAACTCGTCTATCAGTACACTCACAGTTGCTCCCGTGTCAAACAAGTCATGCACTGGACATCCATTTATCACCTGCTTCTGGACTCGACGCCTGGTCTAGAATCTCTCGCGTGCCATTTTCAATCCTGTTTCGGGCCTTTATCTTTATCATCTTTCGGACGACAAATTATATTTTCTCCTTTTGCGCATATACCTACTTGTCAACATAAATCCTTACTCGTTACCAAACCTAATTCCAATATCCTTATTTGCTACCAAACCTAAGTCTACTTCCTCTCAAAATTCTCCTGTCGGTACGAGTCTCCCGTCTTCCTCACACCCCTTCGACCGTTTCCCTGGTACTCAGGGCACTGTGGACAGAACGAGTCGGGTCGACCTTGTAAGGCACTCGACACTCTCACTGCCTCTTTGCTTCTGTGTCAGCTCGTGCATATTGTCATGCTCTGACTGAGTTCTCTTGAACCCTGCCAATAACGCACGTTTCGGCTCGTCCCATCGCTCTACTCGAAAGTGCCGCACGTGTACCAGTACCAGTCCCTGGCTCTTCCATTGAGGCAGGGGTGGAAACGTCGCACCTATATTGGCGCTGGAGAAACTCTACGCGGAATATGAAATCCTTCACAGAAATTTATTATTCGCGTTCCAGTCGATACTCTAAATCTTACAACATCTGGCTGATTCAAAGACCCTCGTCTGTCCGCACAGCCCTCTCGTCTTAAGGTAGTCATTGGCCCACCCGTCTTCAGCCATCCACTGAACCGTCGTCGGATTTCTCCATATCCACGTTTACGGATCGGCTGGTCTAAGACAAACGGGTGTCGCCATTCGTGTTTTTTTCAAAAGCGAATTTTGTGGAGCCTCCGTCGCAACTTCGGTTCTCCTCGACCCAAACCTGCACAAAAATCTGGCTTTTGACCATCCTCAAATGCCCTCAGCTCACCCTCGTTAGAGCCTGTATAAAAACGGGGGGTTCCCCCGGCTACTGTTGGCTCCTTCCGCTCGAGAGGCAGCTGACTCGTGATCGGACGCAGGACGTCTTTAACCGCCTTTGTCACCTCCATTAAGCGCAGCCCCATCTCATGCTGGATGGTCTGGCATATGCCATCGGCTTTAGAATCTACGAAGGCAAGGTGCGTCTGAGCCAGCATAGCGTTCACCGCTGATGCCTCCTCCAAACGCAGTTCTGGCTTCGGTTCCTCACCTTTTGCCCTAGCCGTCTCCAGCGGTGTTTTTGCCAGTGCACCACACCCCACATAATATCAATAATCATCAACCATAATCATCAATAAACAATTATTTACTAATACATACTATTTAATTCTCATTAAATTAACTATATAAATAAACACTTATCAACAAAAAAAAAAAAAAAAAACAGTAAGAAAGGCTACAGTCGAGCGAGCCAACTGTAAAAGACCCCGTACTCAAAGAAGTGCGCAAAAGAAGAAAAAGAAGAAAAACGGAGTGATTCACATTTTGTATACATACATTTTTATAAAAAATGGATGTAAATATATACATAATTAAATGCACAATTTCCTTACTTGGCTTATTTTAAAAACAAGAAAGAAAAGTACAGTCGAGCACGCCCGACCGTAGAATACTCTCTGCATTTTATTCCCGATCATCTTAATAAAATCGATATCCAAGTATATCAATTGATACTTGCAACAAAACACGTTGAAACAAAAGCATCTGATTGTATGTATACACACACATACACATTTGACATTAAAAGTATGCACGCACATATGTATGTGTGTATATGTTATACATACACAATTGGTTGCCACGGGCAGCATTCGCGGGCAGCGCTGCCGCTAGAAAGCAGCGAAAACGTTCGCTCACATGTTTGTATGTTTCTATCTCGCTTGCACACATGCATTGATATTGTGTTCAATTATTAACTCTCTTACATGTCTAGCTCTTTTGTTTATTGTCCGATTTAGATGCAACTTTCAGGATAGTTTAATATATTTGGTCTTCAAATGAATGCTAAATAACAATACTGTACGATAAGAACATATGCCTTAAAATCGGCATTGAAGTTTGCAAATTATTTTATTTCTTGTGGGAAAAGGGGGCGTGGCAGTCCAAAATTTTTGATGACAATACAATTATGCCGTTTCTAGGAACCTGGGTACCAAAATTGGTGTTCCTAAGTGCCATATTTACTGGGATATTCGCCTAAAACATCAATTTTTTACGAGGTGTTTCTAGTTTTTTGCACATTGTCGGCGAACGGGGCGTGGCATTGAAAAAAAAAAAGATTCTTGTATTGACTGACTTAATATCGAGTCGGTAGAGACCAAATTCAAACTTGTAGCTCTTACCATCTCTGAAATCTGTTTGTTCATACGGACAGACGGACAGACGGACAGACAGACGGACAGACAGACGGACAGACGGACATGGCTATATCGACTCGGCTTGTGATGCTGATCAAGAATATATATACTTTATGGGGTCTGCCACGCCTCCTTCTGCCTGTTACATACATTTTTTTTTTGCACAAACCCAATATACTCTCTCTTGCAGAGAGTATAATAAGCCGTGTTTTACAATTTGAAATTAAATTAAAATTTATTTTTTAATTTAAATAGAAAAAAAAAAAAAATAATCAAAATAATTCACTGACGGGATTCGAACCTCGGACTCCACACACACGCGTCAGAGCCCTAACAGCTGCACCTCGCCCCTCTCTTGAAAGTGCTCGACTATCTGCATTTACATGTAAAATTTTTTTGTTATATAACAAAAATTAATAAAATGTCCCTGACGGCGCTCGAACCCATGATTCCGGGTTCACATACAAGTGCGAAGAATTAGATCAGGCATCTTTACTACTTAGACCACACTCCGCATTGAAGTTTATGTAAATAATTAAAATTTAAAAAGTGAACAAATAGCATTTGTCACTAGACCACGCTCCTTATTGAAGATGCAGTAGCTAAACGTAGAGTTAAATCTTATATTGCAGGCAAGTGTGAACAAACAATTAATTAAAAAAATTCAGCATTTTTGATTAATTTATTTTATATGTTGTGGTTGTCCGATTTGGACCAAATTTGGTGAGGATACTTTTAATAATTATTCACACATTCTCTCTAACATTACGAGTCTTCATACAAATTTTTTATTTTTGACCGATTTGTCCTATGTGAGCTATAGGCTATAGATGTCCGATCCGGATCAAACTTGGTGAGGATAGTTATATTGGTACCATACACATAATGTGTGACTTTGGTCTCCCTAGCTCTAGTCGTTTTCAAGTTATGGTGATGTGAAAATTGTTTTTTGCAACTTGCGGGGGCGGTGGGGGGCGTGGCAAAGATTTGAAATAAACTTGATCTGCTCGCGAAGCAGACGGACTTCCATTCCAAATTTGGTGGCTCTAGCTCTTGTAGTTTAAAAGATCTAGGTGATCATACAGACGGACGGACAGACGGACATTGCTATATAGTCTCGGTTGTTGATGCTGATCAAGAATATATATACTTTATGGGGTCGGCCACGCATCCTTCTGCCTGTTACGCACATTTCGCTTCAGACAAACTTAATAGACCCCTCTACTCTTATTTAGAGTACGGTGTCTAAAAAAGACATCGCACAAACTAAACAAATTACCTCCTTTCAACATATGATACAACGCGGAGATTGCATTGTACCGGTTCGAGCTAACCAAACCTACGTCAATCCTACGGTTCGATAAACAATGGCCATTCAATGCACAAATAACAAGTTAGAAAGGCTACAGTCGAGCAAGCCGACTGTAATAGACCCCGTACTCACTCTAGTGAGCATTTTACCATACAAATAACTGACAAATAGCTGTAAATTGCCAATTTTAGACCGATTTGTCCTATAAGGCTATAGGCTATAGTTGTCCGATCCGGATCAAACTTGGTGAAGATAGTTATAATGGTACCATACACATAATATGTGAATTTGGTTGCGATCGCTCAACTAAAACTACATGTCTCCATACAAATCACCAATTTTTGACCGATTTGTCCTATGGGAGCTTTGTTCATACGGACAGACGGACAGACAGACAGACGGACAGACAGACAGACGGACAGACGGACATGGCTATATCGACTCGGCTTGTGATGCTGATCAAGAATATATATACTTTATGGGGTCGGCCACGCCTCCTTCTGCCAGTTACATACTTTTTTTTCACAAACCCAATATACTCTCTAGCAGAGTGTATAAAAAAATATACATCAACCAAAACCTCAAGATGGCAAACCAACAACAAATTAACGAAATGTACCAGTGCATCCAATTACCAACAGCAGTAATTGCCGCCAAGCATGGAGAAAGAAGGGACCCACTGACAACTTAGAGGAATTGTACAGAAAAGTAATCGTAATGCTTACCAGTTTTCAGAGGCCAGGAAGGAACATTACATGGCTTCATCTCTGCAGTGGACCAAATCATGGAGGAGTTCGACGACGATGGACAGGTTTTCACATTCATATTTAACACATAGATTCAAGGTTCATTAACCCACCAGCTAATTGGGAAGATTGCAAGATTCTCTTAAGACACCATTATAGACCGAGAACCGACCAGATTGGTCTGACCAGAAAAATAAATAATCTAAGGGTAACTAGCGCTAAAGACCTAGATTATAAAATAAGAACAATTGTGGAAGAAATAACTGATTGTTTTGTTTTTTGAAAATAAAAGTAGACTACTTGATATTCTCAGTGGATTATTAATTCAAAGAGTAAAAGAATTGGCATGTGGACCAATGGCAATATCCATAATGAGTAAAACTACCTTATCAGAAGATAGAAATGAAATTGCAAAATTCATTGGACTTAATTTCGGAAACCAGAATTAATAATTATTATTCAATAAAAATAATGATTTTTCTTCAAATAATAATAACAGACAATTCAATGATCAATATAATCAGAATTCAAGACATCACACTGACAACAGAAATTCCCACGACCGCAACACTTACAAAAATCGTTATAATGAAGAACACCAGCAGAATAATAACGACCAAAACCCAAATAGACAACAGAACAGCCAGATGGTTAGAAACAACCAGCATCATAATAGGCAAAAACAAACCCAAAACGTAAGACAAAACCAAAATGTTAACAGGCAACTAACACAAAACGTAAGGCAGAACCAAAACTATAACAGAAGGGAACAAAGTCAAACAGCAAGACTAAACTATAATGCTAATCATCAGCAAAATAATCAACAACCACCACCAGAAGCAATGAGAGTATTCAATCTAAATGATGTAGAAGCAAATAACAATACAAACATTGAAAACAAGCCAAAAGAGTTTTTTACCAACAAGCCTCGTACCATAGAAAGATTTAGGATCTACCATAAGCATACTAAACACTGAAAATGTACACACAACAATACACAATAATTGAAAAATTTTTTAAAAACTATTTATACTATTAATGGACAAATAAAAAACAAGAAAGAAAAGTACAGTCGAGCACGCCCGACCGTAGAATACTCTCTGCATTTTATTCCCGATCATCTTAATAAAATCGATATCCGGGTATATCAATTGATACTTGCAACAAAACACGTTGAAACAAAAGCATCTGATTGTATGTATACACACACATACACATTTGACATTAAAAGTATGCACGCACATATGTATGTGTGTATATGTTATACATACACAATTGGTTGCCACGGGCAGCATTCGCGGGCAGCGCTGCCGCTAGAAAGCAGCGAAAACGTTCGCTCACATGTTTGTATGTTTCTATCTCGCTTGCACACATGCATTGATATTGTGTTCAATTATTAACTCTCTTACATGTCTAGCTCTTTTGTTTATTGTCCGATTTAGATGCAACTTTCAGGATAGTTTAATATATTTGGTCTTCAAATGAATGCTAAATAACAATACTGTACGATAAGAACATATGCCTTAAAATCGGCATTGAAGTTTGCAAATTATTTTATTTCTTGTGGGAAAAGGGGGCGTGGCAGTCCAAAATTTTTGATGACAATACAATTATGCCGTTTCTAGGAACCTGGGTACCAAAATTGGTGTTCCTAAGTGCCATATTTACTGGGATATTCGCCTAAAACATCAATTTTTTACGAGGTGTTTCTAGTTTTTTGCACATTGTCGGCGAACGGGGCGTGGCATTGAAAAAAAAAAGATTCTTGTATTGACTGACTTAATATCGAGTCGGTAGAGACCAAATTCAAACTTGTAGCTCTTACCATCTCTGAAATCTGTTTGTTCATACGGACAGACGGACAGACAGACGGACAGACAGACGGACAGACAGACGGACAGACGGACATGGCTATATCGACTCGGCTTGTGATGCTGATCAAGAATATATATACTTTATGGGGTCTGCCACGCCTCCTTCTGCCTGTTACATACTTTTTTTTTTTGCACAAACCCAATATACTCTCTCTTGCAGAGAGTATAACAAGAAAGAAAAGTACAGTCGAGCACGCCCGACCATAGAATACTCTCTGCATTTTATTCCCGATCATCTTAATAAAATCGATATCCGGGTATATCAATTGATACTTGCAACAAAACACGTTGAAACAAAAACATCTGTTTGTATGTATACGCACACATACACATTTGACATTATATGAATGCTCGCATACATGTATGTGTGAATATGTAATACATACACAATTGTTTGGCACGGCCAGCATTCGCGGGCAGCGCTGCCGCTAGCAAGCAGCGAAAACGTTCGCTCACATGTTTGTATGTTTCTATCTCGCTCGCACACATGCATTGGCATTGCGTTCAATTATCAACTTTCTTACATGTCTAGCTCTTTTGTTTATTGTCCGATTTAGATGCAACTTTCAGGATAGTTTAATATATTTTGTCTTTAAACGAATGTGAAATAACAATACTGTACGATAAGAACATATGCCTTAAAATCGGCATTGAAGTTTGCAAATTATCTTATTTCTTGTGAGAAAAGGGGGCGTGGCAGTCCAAAATTTTTGATGACAATACAATTATACCGTCTCTAGGAACCTACATACCAAAATGGGTGTTCCTAAGTGCCATATTTACTGAGATATTCACCTAAAACATCAATTTTTTACGAGGTGTTTCTAGTTTTTTGCTCATTGTGGGCGAACGGGGCGTGGCATCGGAAAAAAAAAGATTCTTGTATTGACTGACTTAATATCGAGTCGATGGAGACCAAATTCAAACTTGTAGCTCTTACCATCTCTGAAATCTGTTTGTTCATACGGACAGACAGACAGACGGACAGACGGACAGACAGACAGACGGACAGACGGACATGGCTATATCGACTCGGCTTGTGATGCTGATCAAGAATATATATACTTTATGGGGTCTGCCACGCCTCCTTCTGCCTGTTACATACTTTTCACAAACACAATATACTCTCTCTTGCAGAGAGTATAATAACAATTATTTGGTCAAATCAAAAGTACCAATTGAATTCAAATATTCAGATATTGCACGAACACGATGGGTAGCTATGTCCCTGGAAAAACTTTATGGTTGTCTATTGGGCATGGATTTTATCCAAGGAAATGTGGAAAATGTTGATTTCAACAAGAAAGAAAAGTACAGTCGAGCACGCCCGACCGTAGAATACTCTCTGCATTTTATTCCCGATCATCTTAATAAAATCGATATCCGGGTATATCAATTGATACTTGCAACAAAACACGTTGAAACAAAAACATCTGTTTGTATGTATACGCACACATACACATTTGACATTATATGAATGCACGCATACATGTATGTGTGAATATGTAATACATACACAATTGTTTGGCACGGCCAGCATTCGCGGGCAGCGCTGCCGCTAGCAAGCAGCGAAAACGTTCGCTCACATGTTTGTATGTTTCTATCTCGCTCGCACACATGCATTGGCATTGCGTTCAATTATCAACTTTCTTACATGTCTAGCTCTTTTGTTTATTGTCCGATTTAGATGCAACTTTCAGGATAGTTTAATATATTTTGTCTTTAAACGAATGTGAAATAACAATACTGTACGATAAGAACATATGCCTTAAAATCGGCATTGAAGTTTGCAAATTATTTTATTTCTTGTGGGAAAAGGGGGCGTGGCAGTCCAAAATTTTTGATGACAATACAATTATGCCGTTTCTAGGAACCTGGGTACCAAAATTGGTGTTCCTAAGTGCCATATTTACTGGGATATTCGCCTAAAACATCTATTTTTTACGAGGTGTTTCTAGTTTTTTGCACATTGTCGGCGAACGGGGCGTGGCATTGAAAAAAAATAAGATTCTTGTATTGACTGACTTAATATCGAGTCGGTAGAGACCAAATTCAAACTTGTAGCTCTTACCATCTCTGAAATCTGTTTGTTCATACGGACAGACGGACAGACAGACGGACAGACAGACGGACAGACAGACGGACAGACGGACATGGCTATATCGACTCGGCTTGTGATGCTGATCAAGAATATATATACTTTATGGGGTCTGCCACGCCTCCTTCTGCCTGTTACATACTTTTTTTTTGCACAAACCCAATATACTCTCTCTTGCAGAGAAATTATAACAAAAAAAAAAAAGTACAGTCGAGCACGCCCGACCATAGAATACTCTCTGCATTTTATTCCCGATCATCTTAATAAAATCGATATCCGGGTATATCAATTGATACTTGCAACAAAACACGTTGAAACAAAAACATCTGTTTGTATGTATACGCACACATACACATTTGACATTATATGAATGCTCGCATACATGTATGTGTGAATATGTAATACATACACAATTGTTTGGCACGGCCAGCATTCGCGGGCAGCGCTGCCGCTAGCAAGCAGCGAAAACGTTCGCTCACATGTTTGTATGTTTCTATCTCGCTCGCACACATGCATTGGCATTGCGTTCAATTATCAACTTTCTTACATGTCTAGCTCTTTTGTTTATTGTCCGATTTAGATGCAACTTTCAGGATAGTTTAATATATTTTGTCTTTAAACGAATGTGAAATAACAATACTGTACGATAAGAACATATGCCTTAAAATCGGCATTGAAGTTTGCAAATTATCTTATTTCTTGTGAGAAAAGGGGGCGTGGCAGTCCAAAATTTTTGATGACAATACAATTATATCGTCTTTAGGAACCTACATACCAAAATGGGTGTTCCTAAGTGCCATATTTACTGAGATATTCACCTAAAACATCAATTTTTTACGAGGTGTTTCTAGTTTTTTGCTCATTGTGGGCGAATGGGGGCGTGGCATCCGGAAAAAAAGATTCTTGTATTGACTGACTTAATATCGAGTCGATGGAGACCAAATTCAAACTTGTAGCTCTTACCATCTCTGAAATCTGTTTGTTCATACGGACAGACAGACAGACGGACAGACAGACAGACGGACAGACGGACATGGCTATATCGACTCGGCTTGTGATGCTGATCAAGAATATATATACTTTATGGGGTCTGCCACGCCTCCTTCTGCCTGTTACATACTTTTCACAAACACAATATACTCTCTCTTGCAGAGAGTATAAAAATAAAAGAATAAAGCATATTAATGGGGTCGAAATTCTGTTCCTAACCAAACTATCAGAAGATATTTGGAAAATGGAAGTAAGTGAAATTGAAGACTTTAGTTTTCAAGAACTAAATGTTGAGGGAGCCATAAATAATAAAGAATTTTTCAAAATATCAGAACAACCACAGACCATCACATTAATTCAAAATTTATGGGGTTTCCCCAAAATATGAAGAGGAAGTGAAAAACAAACTATAGAAATGGAAACAAGTGGAATTATAAGGAAAAGCAGAAGTAAATACAGTTCACCTATATGTGTAATTTCGAATA